>JAQQZZ010097244.1:0-15630 GCA_030265115.1 Mopalia vespertina | reverse complement strand
GAGAGGAGTGCCATGTTGTATACTGATCAGTAAGAATACATACAGTTGTTTGCTGTGAGAGGAGTGCCATGTTGTATGCTGATCAGTCCTCTATATAATCAGAGGGCACATATTAGTAAGCTGCCTATACTTTTTAGTGATGACGTGGAAAAAGGAATGGCTGAATGTTGAATACACAGATCATATATAGGAAGCAGAAAGTGAATGTCTGTCTTTTTCTGATTTAATTATCTCGTGAATTCTTTCCTTAAATCGGTTCTTACCAATTCTTCAGGGTACATAGAACTCGGCAGGTATGCCCTACATGCTTAGCTGAAAACTGTGGCAAATAGACATTGATGGAAATAATGAACAATGCACAGGTATTGCTGAAGAGTCCTTGTCCCAGATGACGACAAGATAGCTGCACTTTTAACTCCAATGATTGGTTGCACACAATACATCTTTATACCTTTTACACAAGTAGTACATATTATAAGTTTGCTGCCTGCAATGAAAACGTAAATATAAACTATTCAGTTTAATAATTAGCTACATATTGGCAATATTCCCAGGTGACATGTGTTTTAGCTCTGTATAATTTTGTGGAAAAATTTCACATCTTTAGGAAACATTTGTTGGTGTTTTTTTCTCTCTAGATAGTGCATGAACTTTGTGGCTTATTGACTGTCAAAACTCACCTAAAAATGTTTTCAATTGTTATTCTGGATTAGTAAGATTCAGATAGCTTGTACACACATCATGATGTTCATCTTCCACACGCATGTTTAACGGATAGATCTAGCATAAGGGCAGGTAAAATGAAGGGTGCTTCCTGTAGCTCTGGTACTCTCAGAGGTAAGGGCAACATGAAGCCAGTCTGTTCGTGGTGTCTTAGTATTAGGTCTTGTGGTTATTTGCTGCCAATGGTGTCAAGGGTGGTTTCTTTCATTGTAAGAATGTAAAATGTATATTGATGTTGTCAACTGTTTGACATTGTAAATAAATATCTTTTTTAAAATATTTGTTATAATTCTTTCCTATCAGGTGAAAGCCAAACTGGAAGAAACTGAGCAGAGAATGTAGCAGTCAGACGGTCTTCTGCATGTCACAGAAACTTATATTTATTAGTTTGATTTAAAGTTAATAATCTCTTTATCTTCATCTTTATTTGATTTTCTTCAGCTGAAACTGAGGCGACGGAAAATGGTGAAGATAATGAGTTGATTGACAGGAACTGGTACTGGTGTCAGATCTGCTGTTATTGTTTTATTCCATACCTGAGGCTACAGAACAAACTCTTTACAGTTGTCTCCAACAGCTTCTTTGATGTTATTATCACCATCGCTATTATCCTCAATACAGCTTTTATGGCAACAGAGCATCATAATCAACCCGAATACTGGACACTGGTTACAGAGATTGCTAACTATGTAAGTATGGAATAGACACAGGGATTTGCGCCCTGCTATTCTCTTATTTGCTGTGGGGTCTAGTTAGGCAAATTTGCACAATTTGTTTCTTAATTTCACCTCTCAGCATTGGATGAATATTAATTTTTGATTCTTCTTGTATTAAGTCCTGACATTGTTTGTTACTAAGGAGATCCAGGAAGGTTACCTTGGCCCATTCAGGTGACATGCCAACGTTTGATTGGGACAACCACCTTAAGCCTGACACAAATCCCAATTGAACTAACAAACTCAAGCATTATGGGTCACCAGATGAGATATCATTTAATGACACCTATATTATATAAGATCCACATAACCCCCCAATAAAAAACAATATATAGTGAAAGTCTTGAAGAACGTGGATTGGTTCTTACAAATTAGAATGTCAACAGAAATTAAAAATACATGGTTCTTGTACACATTCTGTTAATTTTAATCATAAATACTGAATGTTATCTTTGTTTCAGGTGTTCTCAGCCGTGTTTATCATCGAAGCTATTTTGAAGCTGATAGCTCTTGGGAAGTTCTACTTTAAGAGTGGTTGGAATGTGTTTGATTTGTTAATAGTACTGGCCAGTATTGTTGACCTGTCTGTCACCACTGTACAGGGCTTATCCGTATTCAGGATATTCAGACTGGTAAGTCTTGAACAGATACTTACCTCCCTTCAGCCACCCTATAAAGGAGAAGCTTGAAACTGTTTTGTTTGTAGTGTAATTGTATTGTGTCTTATGGTCCATGTTGTCTTTGTTTGTTGCCAGTGTCGTCGAGGGTGATTTCCTCCACCCATACGCTCGGTTCATCCAGGAACAACCTTGGATCAAGTGTCTAATGTCCCACACACTTAAAACAGTAGATGAAAAATTTCACTCCAAATCACACATGAGGAACATATATTATTTTCAAAATGTTTTTTTCTCTCCAACTATTGTTATATGTGTGCATGCTTTTCTTGGGGCGACTGGAAAACTCCTGTTGGCTTTATAATAATATATGTAGGGCCAGTGGGCATGGCTCAGTGGTTAGAGAGTCGGATCGCTGATCCTCCTTCAACGTTACCTCCGGGGTCCCATTCTACTTAAGTATAGAAGTGGCCAATCCACCATTGTAAGTGAAATACAGTTGAAAATGATGATAATCCCTGATCAAACAATCAATGTTATTAAATATTAGATAGTCCCAACAAACAAAATCATAATAATTTAAAACATCCTAGCAATCTGCTTAGCTCATCTTGAAAATTGTTAATTAAGTTAAACTTGTCCTTTTATAGTGTGTTCAATACAAATGTACTATATGGTGCTGTTTGTTTATAGTGTTGTGTCATTTGTCAATTACAATCATGAAGATTTTTCTGTTTCAGTTGCGAGTGTTTAAGTTAGCTCAGTCGTGGCCCACCCTACGTCTACTACTCACCATTATTATCAGCACCCTCGGAGCTCTGGGAAATCTGACCTTCATTCTACTGCTTGTCATCTACATATTTGCTGTGATTGGGATGCAGCTATTCAGAAGTAATTATACAGCTGATAAATTCCCAGATGGGGAAGTGCCAAGGTGAGTAATGGCATGGGCAGAGATCAGAAAATAGTTCCTCTTGTCACTGATTCCACTGATGATCGAATTTCACTCCAACTAATATAAGTTCTTGCACACAATACACTGGAATAACAGGATGAGTGATATAAGTGATAAGTAGACAATCAATCTTCATATAAGTAAAATCATCTTGAGAAGGATGGTTGAACCACTATCAAATAGACAAACAAACCAGTCCATATGTTAGCTAAACAATTACAATGTTAAAACATTTCTTACATTTAATGCATTAATTTGTTTACCATTCTGTACATTATCACACATTAATCAGTGTTTTGCATCATTTCATGTCCTGGTTAATGGTCAACGTTTGCTTTCAGGTGGAATTTCATAGATATAGTCCACTCAGTGATGTTGATTTTCATGTCCTGGTTAATTGTCAACGTTTGCTTTCAGGTGGAATTTCATAGATATAGTCCACTCAGTGATGTTGATTTTCCGTGTGTTATGTGGCGAGTGGGTTGAGCCTTTATGGGACTGTATGCTAGCAGCAGATGAGACCTGTATGTTAGTGTTCTTACCAGCTCTTGTCTTTGGTAACTTCATGGTAAGTTTGTCTAAACCACCTGGATGTCCCTTAAATCCAATTGATACAAAGATTGTTAATTGTTTCTTCATCTGAACCACTGACATATTAAAGCTGCTGCCATGGTTTGCTGTCTTGTTTCCAACAGGTACAAACTTCGCCTATTTGTCTCTAATTATGCACTGAAGACATTGTTTCTCATTCTTTAATCGACAACCTATAATAGTACAAAAATGTATCTATTTATTTAAGTTGGGAAGTGTACCGAGTTTGTCTGAATTATCTTTGTATGAAATGTATATTTGTTATGGTAAATTTTAATAAAATCTCTTATTCTTTTTTTCTATAGGTGTTGAATTTGTTTCTGGCCATGCTGCTGAATGCGTTTGCGAGCGATGTTTTGAGGAAGAACTCTAATGAGGGTAGTGGAGGAGGAGTGATGGGAATACTGAGAAAACTCAAGAATATATTCTGTTGCTGTTGTTTCAAGCCCAAGAGTGGTGCGGTGGAGCCATCTGGAGAGGAACATGACAAAACAAAAGAGGGAGATAACTCTAAAGGTAGGCTTCAATAATGTATCTTCATATAACTAATAGGGGTGATTATTGCCTCTAATAGACCACAATACCTTTAATCAATGGTTTTTTAATGCTCAATTTAAATGGACAAAAAATTATACCATAAGATGGCATACAAACATGTATTTCATGAAACAGATCAACTTTTGAAAGTAGTTACATGTAGTCAAATTTTTGCTACAGAATATTGCATCACTAAAAAAAGTTATGAATTGTTGAGACAATTGGGGCAGGAACTATTGTGATAAATTGATAGTTCAATATGTTTATCAAACCTTGTAACTAGCCATGCTATTACATTGTCAGAATGACAACAGGGTTCATTTTAAATACTTCCCAGTTAGTGTAGATAGTGTCATATGTTTGTTATTAACTCAAAATGGCACCCATTAAAACCATCTTTCACAAAGATTCAATACGAGAACTTTATTTTGCTTAAACAATAAAATCTACAAGACTGGTTAAAATGATTTTCCTATGGAAATTTGGTTTATTTCCAATCTTGCCACTAGTAAGTTGTACTACATAGTCTTTATATTTGTCTCTGCTATTAGAAGAGAGTAAAGTTGAAGAAAGCAGTGAAATGAATGTAGTGAGTGAAGAACTAGAAGAGGAGAAAACAAAGACTGGGGATAACATACTGATGGCCAGTCTCCATAAAAAGGTACTTTTTGCTTAACATTCTACTTGAAAACATGAGCCTTGACCACTTTTAGTAGTTTACACTGGAATCAGAGACTTTACTTGTTCATTTCGTTTATAAATGTTTAATGTTTCGGCTATAACACATGACAAAAATCCTATGTTATAATCATTATGGAGTTACATGTATGTTGCTGCTAGAACATCACATCCTACAAGTGGCTATCCTTCAAACATCGCATCAAACACAAATCACTCAATCAATCATCAATCATGATTACTGTCATGGTCACTACAGAAATCTTCGTAGATTCTTAGGAGAGAAGAAAAAATGTCTATCAACAATTTATTTCCCTTTCAATTGTGTGAATGTAATCTGTTGTTGTTTACCAGGAATTAAGTGATGATGTGAATGTAGTGGCTGATAAGACAAAGATTGTGTCTGAGAGTGACCCTGAAAATGACATCAAACTTGGGGACACAGCGGCCAGTATACAGAAAGATTCTCCCAGTCAGATTGTAGTAGTCGAGGACTGTCTACCGCTAATGTTTACTGAAAGGTATTCTTCACACTTCTTTCATATACTTTCATCTAACAGGAGTACTACATTTTTCTAGGATGCCTTGCAACTTTGGTATACTATTCTTCACTTTTTGAAAGGTATCCTACTTTTTTTAAAAGAAAATATGTGGATGTTTTTCTTGTAAACCGCATCTAAACAGGGGGAGGTGGGCATCAGCTCTATGACAAATATTGTCTCAATTCCATGAACTATTAAGTTTAGATCAGCGATATCATAAATGATTTGTATTTCTCTAAAATTACTGATTTTTAAAATCAAGGATTTATATAAATACAATTTCAGATGCTTTGAAAGTTTTCATATATCTGCTTTGTTATGAACTGTTTATATAAACAGTATATATGCTACGTGTATATTTATCATGGTTTATGTTAAATGACTGCAATAAGCAGGTCTCCTGAGTTTATGACCCAGGATACTACTCCACTCGCCAATGTACTTTACATTCATGGCGTCAAGTGTGTTTCTTTAAAGGTAAAACTTTGCCGGCACCGAACTAAGTTTGTGTCCAAAATTAATATTCTTAATTAAATTATTACCTTAACTAAACCAGGAATTCATAATTGACATCCTAACTTACTTTTGATTTCAGATGTTGTAGATGTTTATGCTGGTTAAACTTTGACACATCTACGTTTGGGAAACGCTGGCATACATTCAGAAAGGTTATGTGTGTGGTTGTGGATCACAAGGTGTTTGAGGGATTTGTCTTACTCATTATAGCTCTCAGCAGTTTATCTCTGGTATGTTTTACAAGCCTCACTCATCATCTCACTGATTATAGCTCCTAGCAGTTTATCACTGGTATGTTTTACAAGCCTCATTCATCTGACAGATTATAGCTCTCAGCAGTTTCTCTCTGGTATGTTTTACAAGCCTCATACATCTTACTGATTATAGCTCTCAACAGTATATCTCTGGTATGTTTTACAAGCCTCACTCATCATCTCGCTGATTATAACTCTCAACAGTATATCTCTGGTATGTTTTACAAGCCTCATACATCTTACTGATTATAACTCTCAACAATATATCTCTGGTATGTTTTACAAGCCTCACTCATCATCTCACTGATTATAGCTCTCAGCTGTTTATCTCTGGTATGTTTTACAAGCCTCATTCATCTCACTGATTATAGCTCTCAACAGTATATCTCTGGTATATTTTACAAGTCTCATTCATCTCACTGATTATAGCTCTCAGCAGTATATCTCTGGTATATTTTACAAGTCTCATTCATCTGACTGATTATAGCTCTCAGCTGTTTATCACTGGTATGTTTTACAAGCCTCATTCATCTGACTGATTATATCTCTCAGCTGTTTATCTCTGGTATATTTTACAAGCCTCATTCATCTCACTGATTATAGCTCTCAGCTGTTTATCTCTGGTATATTTTACAAGTCTCATTCATCTCACTGATTATACCTCTCAGCAGTTTATTTCTGGTATGTTTTACAAGTCTCATTCATCTGACTGATTATAGCTCTCAGCAAATTCTCTCTGGTATGTTTTAGCAACCTCATTCCACACTTTTCAACTATCATTGTGGGGTGTAGTGCAAAACTCATATACATATACATGTACATGGAATTATAGTATAAATTAATGACACTGGCACAGGCATGTCAATTAATTAAAACCTATGACTTCATATGTGATGTATTTTCTTTAAAACAAAATGCTTAATTATGTATTTAGGGAATACAGCTTCCATTTTGACATCCACCAACATTTATGTATTTATTAAACTGTGATTTTTCTGTTAAGAAAATAAATTCATGATGTTCATAGCTCTGGTTTGTGTGCATGATTTGATATTGATTGATCTGTTGTAGGCCTTTGAAGATGCCTACCTGTCTGAGAAACCTGAACTTCTACTAGCTCTAAAATACCTCGACTATATCTTCTTTGTTATCTTTGCTGTTGAGATGGTCATGAAATGGATAGCATATGGATTCAAAAAATACTTCACTACTTTCTGGACCATTCTAGATTTCGGAATTGTAACGGTAAAAAATAACATACTAATTGACTCAAACTATTTGTCACCACTTTTAACTGTGTTATTAGATAGATCACTGTATGTGGTCATCAGTATGTCACACAGGTTCAAATAACGCATCAAGTGTTAGGCTGAGCTTATAAATCTGTGCAGCTTCATCCAATATGTCAAATGAAGTCACCAATATATCTAATATTATTAGAATAAGTTATCTTCTATCATCGAAAGCTGATAGCTATCATTTATATGAGATTTGTGAAATAATGAATCGGTCTGCACATATCTTCTAATCTATATTTATATTTCTTTCTGATAATGACAAACTGTAGTTTCTTATTTTGACATACACTGGATTTCTGTTAGCAAAGATCACTGAATTGGGCTGGGTTAACCATTTAATCAACAGTATCATTCCTCTTTGTAAAATTGACAAGCTATAAAACTGCTCTCAGAGAGTATGACTTCACAGACTATTATCTAACCTCTATTGTTATGCAGGTGTCCTTGGCCAGTCTGATTACAGAAGCAGTCGGGGCTGCAGACATAGGCGCATTCCGATCTTTACGGACACTACGAGCATTCCGACCCCTCAGAGCTATTTCACGCTGGCAGAGTATGAAGGTACATTTCTTCTTGAGTAGACCTCAAGCATGTACATGAATGAAACTACTAACATCTGGATTGTTTGAAGTTACTTAAAACTGACAAGAAAGACAGTGGTTCAATAATATTCAATGATTAATAATATTTCTGGGATAGTGTAACCACATGTTATTCTATATAAATCATGATTATAAACAACAGCCTGGGAACAATGTTGATTTGCTTAAAGTCTATACTTGACATGTTTACCTGTCCAGGAATAATTAATGAGGTACAGTTCAGTATATGATATTCATGTACGATTTTAATGATGTAAGCAGAAGAAGTTAGAGCTACTTATGTAGTTTTTATGGGTCATATAATCACATATATGAATAACTTTAAAGAGAATTTACTGCAGTAATTAGTACTTGTGTTTTTTTAATATTTTGGCTGCTTTGCTAGGGAGTTTTGGTAAGAACTACAACACATTTTAATCATTCATTTTCCACCTTTTCAAATAAGATTTGCTTTTTTCTCAACAAGTTTAGTGCTGGTTGAAACTAGCTTTCTCTTTTTGGCTAAACTAGTTCCTTATGTGAGTGAACTCAAATAAAGATGTACTATGAATTGAATTTGGTCTGATAGAAAGTTTTATCCTCATGTTTTAGATTGTAAAAATATTATCAGTTTTTTTCGATATTTTGGGATAACACTTCCTTAGTGAGAACAGATTCTAGTTTAGAAAGTTTTGCAGGTTGAAACCTGTCCAGGAATCGAACCTACGACTCACAGAGTTAGGCACCGAATCGCCAGCAGTAAATGCTGTAAAGGCCACCTTACCACCTAGACCACTCAGCCACCCGGCCTTCTACAAGATAGTGTAGAAGGCCGGGTAGCTTAGTGGTCTAGTTGAGGACCAATTTTCTGAACTAGAATCTGTTCAAACTAAGGAAGTGTTATCCCAAAATAACGAAAATACTGTTAATGTTAACTTTCTAAAAGACGTAAAAATATATACTTTTTTTTTAGCAAATTTTAGCTGACACCTGTTTGTGGCCAGCAGACAACGTGTTGATACATTTTTCCTTTGTATACAATACACAGCATTTTATATTATTGTTTGAAATCTTTGCTCCATGTCCCTTTCCTCACATAGCTCTTCAAATAGAAGCAAAAGTGTGGCTTATATTGGAGTGTTGCATATATTCACTGAGTGTCATGTGACATATCTCTCACGTTCTGTTCTTCTTCTCTGTTACAAGCTACTATCTTGCACATTGATGATCTTGTTTATTCTTTAGACCTAATCATTTCATGCTTTTGTAATGATTTCTCACTGATTTCTCATTTTGTCAGTCTGGACATAAATGTTAAGTGAAAGTGAATTGAAATTTACTCATGCCAAATGTTGTTTTACGAGTTAGAAGGTTGTTGTAGATAAGTAATGCTGTAACTCTCTTTAATATTATACATGTAGTGCAATTGGTAGTTATGGAAATGACCATGTGATAAATAGAGAACAATTAATACATCAAATAATAAAGTCTTTATATTGAGGTAAGGTAACAAATTCTGAATTATTTTTATGCTGCAGTCTGCTGTGTTATAACTTAAAACTTATTCTGTTTTTCCTAGTTAATATGACTGGGTAAATAATAAACACTGGATTACTAACATTTTTTTTGTTAATTTATTCAGATTGTGGTGAACGCCTTGATGATGGCCATTCCATCTATTTTCAACGTCCTGGTTGTTTGTATCGTCTTCTGGCTCATCTTTAGTATTATGGGAGTGCAGTTCTTTGCTGGGCAGTTTTATAAATGTGTGGATGCGAGTGGAGTTCGATTTGATGCCTCTATAGTTCCAGACAAAGCCAGCTGCTTGGCGGGAGGCTATCAATGGGTCAACTCCAAAATCAACTTTGATAATGTCTTCCAGGGTTATCTGGCACTTCTCCAGGTGGTAAGCTTATTTTGTACAAAGTTCATTGGTGTTCTTCAAACAAAAAGCAGACATGTGCAGCATATTGTACCATAACAAATGTGCCTACTTTGAGTATTTTGGAGTATTTTCTACACCTAATGTATGTATTCAAATAAATTTACATGTACATTGTACATTGAATACATAAGTACATGTACCTCAACCATATGAAGTACTACATTAAAAAAAAATTTAACATCCCAAATCCTGAATCTACAAAGGCAAAAACTAGGAGAAAAATAATATATATCCATCCATATGTTGGTGTCCTGCTACATGTATTTTATAACTAAAGAAAATACACGTCAGGCTTCATTCTTATCAGAGGCTATAGGGAGGTTTTTTACTCTATATTATTATTAAATCATTCTATATGTTATTTTGTAGGCCACCTTTGAGGGTTGGATTGAAGTCATGGTGGATGCTGTAGATATAGCAGGCGTATGTATTTGTTGTTCTAATGTCAATTTTCGTTTATACACCAGGTACATGTAGTTAGAGGGAGCTTCCTGTTGCCGATCTGTTGTGCCATATTTGTTCTGCGTCTTGTAATTGTTTGTTGCTAGTGACGTCTAAGCTGGGTCGATTGGACTGACATGATGCCCTTAAATATGATATACACTCTAATCATGCGAACAAACATACAAGTGATTAACAAAAAGTATTTTTTATTATAAATAATATTTTGGATTTAGAAGTGATACTGTAACAATGGTGTCTGTATTACCATTTATGTAGTGTGTTCTAAATTACTAATATGGTTATAATTTAAAATAATACCATTTGTATCAGGCTCCTTACCTTTTTTTATATTAAGTTCAATTGAACATCGGTTTGTTCAATTTTGTTTGAGAAAATGCTATCAGTAATTGAATTATAATATTTTTCATGAAAGATAAAATTCTTTTAAGTTAAATACATATATCTGTTAATTTATCAGATCTCCAATCAATTGAATATTTTCTGTTTTATATTTAGGTTGATATTCAGCCAAAGAGAGAAAACAATCTACTGTCATATCTATTCTTTGTCATCTTCATAATCTTCGGATCATTCTTCACGCTGAACCTGTTTATTGGTGTCATTATTGACAACTTTAACATGCTTAAGAAAAAGGTATGTGGAGAAATGAAGGAAGTGTTTCGAGACTGTCAGGTTTAATGTTGTTGAATATCTATGTCGTTTATATTTTTCAGAGGCCCGCTGTCGTGGCTTAGTGGTAGCGTGTGCGCTTCCTAATCCTAATCCAATTTACCGTTCACGGGATCGTGTCCGTCTGTCTACCATCAGGTATTTGAGTGAGTCACACGATGTGGTTCCAGCAATCGCAGGGGTGGTTTTTATGAGGTTTCCTCCGGGTTTTCCACCGTAATGAGGCAAGGAACAGTGTGAAGTGGACAGTCCGTCGTCATATAAGTGAAATACCCTTGAGTACGACCTTAAACTCCAATCAAACAAACAAATACAAATTTCAGAAGCGAAGGGTTGGGAGGGAGCTTCCTGTTGCCCTAATGCTCTCAGAGCAAACGGGCAATATGAAGGCGATCTGTTTGTATTGTGTTTGTATTTTTCATTGTTTGTTGCCAGTGGCTTTGAGAGTGATTTCCTTCACCCTTTGGGCTGTCACGCCGTTCTATGAGTGAAATAAGTATGGCGTTAAACCCTAATCAGACAAACAAATTTTGAGAGACAATGGACCTGTTGAACTCATCATTGACCTTAAATGCTGCAGAAACTGCATGCAAGCTTCAATTCATTCCATTCCACAAAAAACAAAATGATCTGATATGTCTCAAGATTCGTTATTTTATTTACATCATCTCTAGCTTATTTTTGTCCTCTGACTAAAAGCAGTTTGATTGAACTATATATTCAGCTTGGAGGAACAGACACTTTCTAACAATTCCCTACATGTATATATACTCTTCACATCGTTATTGAGTCACTGTTTGACAGTAAACTGCTATCCTATTAATTGAAATACTCTTGACCACAGAGTAAAAACCATTCACAAATTGATTTTAATTTCAATTAATTCAGAAAATTTGTCTTCTGAATCATTCAATATGTGGTTAATTATGTCAGAATATCTTTTAAAAACATTATCTAACAGTACCAGATTGTAGTTAGTAATTAGTGTTTTTTGTATTTATCAGCCCTAACAGATAGTGATTGTATTTTGTTACATTCAGATTGTAGTTAATAATTAAGGTTTTTTGTATTTATCAGCCCTAACAGGTAATGATTGTATTTTGTTACATTCAGATTGTAGTTAGTAATTAGGGTTTTTTGTATTTATCAGCCCTAACAGATTGTGATTGTGTTTTGTTACATTCAGATTGTAGTTAATAATTAAGGTTTTTTGAATTTATCAGCCCTAACAGGTAATGATTGTGTTTTGTTACATTCAGATTGTAGTTAATATTTAGGGTTTTTTTTTTTTTATTTATCAGCCCTAACAGATAATGATTGTGTTTTGTTACATTCAGATTGTAGTTAATATTTAGGTTTTTTTTTTGTATTTATCAGCCCTAACAGATAGTGATTGTGTTTTGTTACATTCAGATTGTAGTTAGTAAGGAGGATTTTCTGTACTTATTAACCCTAGCAGCTAATGAATGTATTTTGTTCCATTACATTACAGTATGAAGGTGGTTACCTGGATGCCTTTCTCACACCAAGTCAACGGAACTATTACAACACTCTGAAAAAATTAGGGAATAAAAAACCACAAAAAACTATCAAGAGACCAAAGGTAATGTTAGACCTCTGTACTATAAATATCTTATACAATCGTGGAATATTTTTTTTATACATTTTATCCTTAACATATTTAACTGAATGATAGGCTAGACTTTGTATTAAAAATAAAAAATCAATTTTATTCTTATCGTTTTAAGTCCTAAATTGTTGGCTGATATGTAAACGTTTTTTATTAATGATGGTTTGTTATTTTGCATGTGTGTGACAGATATTTATTTGTATATTTTCAGAACAAATGGCAGTCATTTTTCTTTGACATCTCAATGAGCAGTAAGTTTGAGTTGGCAATCGTGGCTGTGATAATACTCAACATGATTGTCATGGCGATAGACCACTACAACCAAAGCCAGATGGTCACGGATGCCCTTGATGTCATGAATATCATCTTTACATCAGTGTTTGCATTGGAGGCTGCTATTAAACTGGTTGGTCTGCGTTGGCATTATTTCCGACAGGCCTGGAATGTATTTGATTTCATTGTGGTCTTACTTTCACTGTTAGGTGAGTGCTTACAAAATCATATTGGACCGGTCCTTTAAAGTCAGGAACTTATTTGCTTGAAACCATGCGGTAATGTCACATCCTCAAACTAAGTTGATAGTGGTGCTTTTAAACTCATTATTCCATACAGTAAGCGTACCTGTAAGCTTATAATGTACAAAACAAGCAAAAATAGTACAATATTTATTTAAAGAAACATACCAGAAAACTGTTTTATTATAGATCTGTGACAAAGTATACATGATTAGAATAACCCAGACAATAACAAATATTTGTGGTTAATTTCTCAATTTATTCTACCGGTGTCAGTGCTTCCCACAGAGAAAGATTCACAGCTTTACTTGGTTGTTCTGAAGTAGTCTGTGTAGCTCAGTCAGTCAAAGTGCTGGCCCTGCTACCCACACACCCAAGTTTGAACCTTGGTGGAGATGAGCAGGATTTTCTTTCTCTGCATTAAAATTATGTATAGAAAGTTCATAGTTTAACTGAGAATGGTTTGTCTGTTGTAGGTATAATTCTGGATGATATTCTCTCCACGGTCTTCATTACACCCACATTGTTACGGGTTGTCCGAGTATTCAGAATAGGTCGAGTTCTACGTCTGATTAAAGCTGCTAAAGGCATTAGGAAGCTGCTGTTTGCTCTAGTTATCTCCCTTCCTGCCCTCTTCAATATAGGAGCACTTCTTTTTCTAGTTCTCTACATGTATGCTATAATTGGCATGTCATCTTTCATGAATGTCAAATTGGTGGGATATTTCAATGATTTGGTCAATTTTAAGACCTTCCTAAACAGTTTTGTGTTGTTATTCCGATTAGCCACTTCGGCAGGTTGGAATGAGATCCTGGACGCTTTGCTTATCCAGCCTCCGGATTGTACAGAAGCTGATGGGGACTGTGGTATTCCATGGTTTGCTACATTCTACATGGTCTCCTATATCATCATTATATTTCTGATTGTGATAAATACTTACATTGCTGTGATTTTGGAGAACTTCAGCCAGGCCCACGAGCAGGAAGAAGTCGGAATAACAGAGGATGACTTTGATATGTTTTATGTGGTCTGGGAGAGATATGACCCATTGGCCACACAGTTTATTAAATATGAACAGCTACAAGACTTTGTGGCAGATTTAGAAGAACCATTATGTATAGAGAAACCAAATGAAATAGCTCTGGTGTCTTTTGATCTACCCATAGTGGAAGGGGACAAACTCCATTGCTTAGACGTACTCATGGCTCTGGTGAAAAATGTTCTTGGTAAAGTGGAACAAACTGAGGAGTTGGAACAACTTCATTCTCAGATGGAATTGAAATTCCAAGAAACATTCCCAACAAGGGTAAAAACAATTGTGAAATCTAGCACTATGAAAAGGAAGAAGGAAGATGTGGCTGCTAAGACTCTACAGCGCGCATGGCGGGGGTACAAGGCTAATAAACAGCTCAGAACAATAACCGGAATGGCCATGTTAAACGTAGCCCCACCTAGCGCCACACAGTCACGATCTAATAGCGTCGTCAGTTTAGGACGAAGGTTAAGTAATGCTCTTAGTTCATTTTTTAACCACTCTCGACCAAGCAGTGCTGTAAGTCGACGTAGTGCAGTGTCCAATGGAAGTATAGCTTCTCCTGCCACATTGCAGACCAAAATTAGCCACATCTCATGACAATAGAGACTTGTATATACTATTAAAATTTCTACTCTATAGATCAGTGGATGATAGATGCGTTTGTGGTGTCTACAATGATTGAACAATTGTGACAAGACAATTATAACACAAGCTTGTTTTCATGAAACACTTAAAGTGAGGTTGTGCCAGTAAGTTGTTTATATATTGAACAAGTATTTTAGACTGAAGGAGCTGTTTTATCCTTATGTTATGTCTAAAGAATGATACGGAGCAAACCATGAAATATAAAGCCTGTTTTCCCTTAAAAACAACTACAAAGAACTGTGTCTAGCAACAGATGGTTCAACTAAGTGCAACTAACGTTTTTCATGTGACAGTATGTGGAGAGATTGTTGTATGCTTACATTGCTGTTTGATATGGTTTTAATAGCCAGGATCTGTGATAATCACATTAATGTCACAATGCCTTCAGTGTTTTTGTGATTTGTTAAGTTTATTTCTTGTTATTTATTTATGTGTACAGCTTAGTTTATTTATTGACCCATATGTTGGATTGCTCAATTGTTTTATTTGGATTCATGTATATTAGTATACAGTCAGTATTAGACTTTTGCTATGCATAACTTACCCTAAATCACTTAAAAATTCGTCCATAAAATTGCTACTTTGCTACTTTAAAGGCTTAAAAATTGTGTCTGAGAGTCGACAATTGATTTCCCAGTTAGACAGCATCAAGATTTCTCAGAAAACATAAATTTGTCTGTTTACATGCTGTAATATTGTTACAACTAGCAAAAATGT
>JAQQZZ010097223.1:0-16904 GCA_030265115.1 Mopalia vespertina | reverse complement strand
GTCATAATTACATTTGCTTTCGAGAGTACCCGAGTAGGTAAATACCTAGTACACATAGTCATAATTACATTTGCTTTCTAGAGTACCCGAGTAGGTAAATACCTAGTATACAAAATCACAATTACATTTGCTTTCTAGAGTACCCGAGTAGGTAAATACCTAGTATACAAAGTCACAATTACATGTGCTTTCGAGAGTACCCGAGTAGGTAAATACCTAGTATACAAAGTCACATTTACATTTGCTTTCGAGAGTACCAGAGTAGGTAAATACCTAGTACACATAGTCATAATTACATTTGCTTTCGAGAGTACCCGAGTAGGTAAATACCTAGTACACATAGTCATAATTACATTTGCTTTTTAGAGTACCCGAGTAGGTAAATACCTAGTACACATAGTCATAATTACATTTGCTTTCTAGAGTACCCGAGTAGGTACTGAACATATAAACACCAAACAGTTATAGTTATTAAAGTTCCACTCGTTTAATAAGGATACAATCATTTAACATGACATTATTTCACTCCTGTAAAAATAAATTGTAACACATTTTCGGACAACAAGATTTACCTTAAACTAACCCTTAAACGAGAAACATTGTAAATCTCTAAGATAAAATAGTTTTCGAAAAATAAACCAGTTTCTGTGTAATCTGCCAACAGCTGACCTGTCCGAAATAGACGATTCTACTGATCAAATCAGTCTACAGCAGGTGGGTGAGATTATATTAATAAGTCTGTAGAATATTCGGGTGCAATTCACTTACCTCATTGAACACAGAAACTACATATGAATATATGATCAAAAATAAAATAAAACTCGGAAGCCTTGTCTAGTCCGATAATAATAACTTCCATTAATATCGAACACCTTGTCAATTGGTATAATAAGCTCACTTGAAAATATCAATTATAGGTTCCAATTTAATCAGAATTTCGAAATAATTTTGCACTTCCATAACATTTGAATGTTTAACTTTAAATACAATGCTTAAAAATGTATAGTTTAAAACTAAACTAAAACATTTTAGGGGAGACAAATAAAGGCCAAAAGTTAAGAAATAAGGCAAGTTATTCCCCTTGAATACAGTTTGATGAGCTCACAATTGGTTACCAGTTTCTTCTCAGTGATGGTATGTACATTGGTGTAGGCCTCTTCTGTGGTTATCAAGAATCTTATGTGCTGGACAGTTTTGCTTTGGTAAGGTTAGAAAAACCATGCCATTGATCAAATTGTGCGATTAAATAACTGTAAGAGATTTTAGACATTATAAAGACAATTTGGCACCCAATAAGAAATTGATTTCTTGGGGTAGAGGAGGGACGCTCTCATCGAGGGACATCGAACTCTGTCTTTGGAGCACATGTAAGGGCCCTTCTCATTGAAGCAAATGGCGGTGTATTCCCACTGGAACACATAGAGAGCCCATCTTAGTAGAGTACATAAAAGGGCCCTCTCGTTGGATCACACGGAAGGGCTGTCTCGTTAGAGTACATCTCTGGGATCTCTTATTAGTTCACGTGGAGGGCCCCACTCATTGTAGCACATGGAGGGTCTCTCTCTTCAAAGCACATGGAAAGGCTCTCTCATTGGATCACATGACCGGCCCGTCACCTTGGAGACCATAGAGGGCCCTCTCAATGGAGCACATGGAGGGAGCCTTCTCATTGGAGCACATGAAAGGGGCCTTCTCATTGGAGCACATGGAAGGGCCTTCTCATTTGAGAATATGAAGGGAGACTTCTCATTAAAGCACATGAAGGGGGGTTCTCATTAGAGCACACGAAGGGGGCCTTCTCATTGGAGCATATGGATGGAGATTTCTCTTTGGAGCAAATGAAGGGGCCTTCTAATTGGAGCAATAAAGGGGGCCTTCTCATTGGAGCACATAGAGGGGGACTTCTTATTGGAGCTCATGAAGGGGTCTTCTCATTGAATCACATGGCCGGGCCGTCACCTTGGAGACCATAGAGGGCCCTCTCAATGGAACACATGGAGGTAGCCTTCTCATTGGAGCACATGAAGGGGTCTTCTCGTTGGAGAACATGACGGGGCTTTCTCATTGGTGCAGATGAAGGGGTCGTCTCAGTGGAGCAGATGAAGGGGCCGTGTCAGTGGAGAACATGAACTGGGCGTCTTATTGCGATAATTACATGTACTTCGGGTATATCTGCTTCGATGGCAGTTGATCCAGCGACATTTGCTCCGACGGCAATTACTCCTACTATATGTGCTTCGGTGAGAGTTGATCGTGGCAACAATTAATCCGGTTACACGTGCACCGGTAGCTGTTGTTCCAGCAACATTTACTCGGGTGAGAAATAATCCGGCTTTATATGTAACATGGCAGTTGGTTCGGGTAACGTTTGCTCCGGCTATATGTGCTTCGGTGGCAGGTGATCCGGTGACAATTAATCTGACTATATATGCTACGGTAGCGTTGAACCGGAGAACACTTGCTCCAGCAACAATTTCTCCGACTACATGTGCATTGGTGACAGTTGATCCAGGCACCATTTGCTCTGGTGACAATTCCTCTTGCTCTATTTGTTTTGGTGCCAATGGATCCAGCGGTATTTGCTCCTGCGAGAATTGCTCCGACGATATTTGCTCCGACAGCAATTGCCCTGGTGGCAAAGTCGTCACGGATTGTACTGTGCACAGCACGTGCTATACTTAAATTATTCACACAAACACAAATTCACCATCATGTCACATCCCGTGGATTATGGCAAGCCGTTTTATCACTTCTATCTTTATTATGCATATGTTGAATTATTTTTCACATACATATGTAGAATAAAGGTGGAAGTGATAAAACGGTTTGCCATAGTGGATAGGATAGGAGATAGAATGTGCGTGGCACTCCAGCTGTATTGAATAAAACCAGCTATAGATAAATATATTAAAATATATATATTGAAAAGATTCAGTGGGTATATAGCAAGGAGCCAATTAGGATTGTATCGTCATTGGATGTTACCGTCAATTAAATGCAATGGGAAGTCGTTATATAAGTGAAATAGCCGTTAATAGCCTATGCGGCGTTAATCAAACAAAAAACACACTGTATAGGACCCTATACCTCTGGGTCCGGTTGTTGAAAGCTCCGTTAGCCAAACAGCCAGTTATATGGGACCGGTAGCTCAAAGCTCAATTAAGTTAACGGTCTGTTAGACGACGTTGCGTCACAATGAATTTCTATTATCACGTGACGCCCATTTCTTTGTGACGCAACGTCATCCAACTGGCTGTTAGGCCAACGGGGCTTTGAACTAATAAATAAATGTCGATGTCCACACAGCGTTGATATTGTCCCTCAGTCGTGACTCCGTAGTTAGCTTGTCAGACTACATGTACTGTTCCACCTTCGATGCTCCGCTGACAGGTTCAAGCTCCAGTGGATCTCAAGTGTATCAGGGTGTCACACTAGATGGCCGGTCATCGTGATCTGATTTTGTAAACTAGGTTTCCTCCAGTTTATCCACCGTAGGCCTATTAAAGAAACATAGTAAAAAGTGGCCAATCGGTCGTCATATGAGTGAATTACCCTTAAGTTCGACAATAACCCCTAATCAAACAATGTCTGATTATGCCGAAGAGTTGTTTAACTACTTTCATCGTGTAACTATTGACGGTCAATAAGTAAACGATTATAACACTTACTGCAGACGTTTTCAAATGATATAGTACACCAAGTATAGTGCTACATGTAGAGTGTAGCTCACTTTCATGGAAACATATCAATCTAATTAAAATCAGGTCTCAAAAACGCTCCCCGTATTTTGTTTGTCGCTATATTGAGATATCGCGCAATCACCCTACTTGCAATGTCGATTGCTTTCTTAAATTGACAAATCACAGAGCCGCTTCTCAAATCTGGCTTGTTAAAGCCGAAGATTTCCGCGGACGAACTGAAGTTTACCGACTGCGTATTTTAACATGACGAGCATAGGCACATAGATGCAGAGTTCTGTATCTCTGATCGTCTATCATATCATGTAGCCGTAGAGATACAGAGTAATCGTGTAATTTTAAGTTTTTACACTTACCGACTTTTATGTGTTTCATTAACTACTGCCCAGCTATGTTTTGTATTCTGAACCCTGTGATACATTTTTTATGTCAATTGCATCCCTAAATCGTCCAGAATCCGCGTTTAAAAAAATGGAACATCACGGTCCAACTTCTTGTTGTCAAGCCGCCATATTCCTAACCTGGCCCCGTCTCTCACAATGCATTCTGCTACTTGAGGTGCCGCTGTACGGCAATTACACGATTTGAAGCCTTCTAACTCAGTAGCTAATATGCACACTATTAACAAACATCATTCAAATAATAAACTTTGAGTGGAGTTGCATTTTCCCCTGTTTACTACATGTGATTTACAACATCAACACAGAAGAAACTTGGACAACTTCTGCTTGTTTTGGCTGAATTTGGTGTTTACCATAGACACGTGTTATCTGTGTTTTATTGGACAACTGAAACTGTGACCTTTCGTGAACCTCAGTAAAGCTTACCCTTATTGAACAGTATAAGTAGGGTGATTGCGTTAGATCTCAATATAGCGATAAACAAAACATGAAGAGTGTTTTTGAGATCCGATTTTAATTAGATTGGGATTGGAAACATATACAACGCATTAACTACGTGCGTTTTTCTTCCAATAGAAGAACAAGGATCACCTCAGTGGTGGACAGATTAGTTAGCAGTGTCTTAAATGAGCTGTAAGAAATACCAATGTTAGCTCTTATAAAACATTCTCAGCTGAAGCAACAAAAAAAATGAAAAAAACTAGGACAAATATTTTTCTTTTGAACCTGTTGGAGCACGAGACAAATGTTTTCAAGATGTTAGCTGTAGCTGGCAGTCGTTTATCAGACATCTCGCGGGTACCCAGCACTACATCGACCTATCAAATTCTTAACGGGAACATTTATCATCTAAAAGTCTTCATTAAAAGGTAAATAATTGAATCAAAGCCATCTTTATTTAACTTTTTTAAATAAATCTTCTTAGTTTACACGACGAGGAGGGGGAGATAATTATCGCCTTATACGATCCTTACTTGGTCAGTAGTAGCTGTAGTGTTTCTTTTTTCGTCTTAAATTTGACAGAAGTCGTGACAAATCTATTGAATGGCATTTACTATATTTACGCTCTCTGTCCGCAATACTTTCTGTAAATGCTCGTAACGTAACAAGCCTTTATGTTACAACAAATTTACAAAGGATTACCATGGAGTTTTTAATATACTTATTTCTGACTGATTTAGGACACTTACGACAGAAGTGTTTGAAAACCGGCGTTAATACGAAATAATACAGACCGTAGGTGAACAACTTCAATAATCATGGCATGCTATCTAACTTTAGAAACGCATTGCTTACAGCCTATGCAACACTACTTGCTAGTTTAATTTGGGATTTATTGAAATAACTGTATGAGACGGATCTGTTGTGAAATGTTGATTTTAAAGTAATACTTAACTTTTAAATTACCAATAATAACTGTTGAAATGCGAGAGTTATTAACATGATCTGATAATCAGCGAGGGATTGACCGGTGTGACTTCATCTCAATTCCCATGACGCGTTCCGCACTAATAAGCCATCGTCAAATCCGCTATAACGATTAACACTTCCAGATCTTTTTAGATTGACAGTAAGATACTTATACTGAGGACGGCGAACAGATGACGGGATTAAGACAGCTGTGTTGACGACATTCAGCGTCCAACAAATAAGATCGTGTTAGAAATGTACAGCCTCGATGTGTAACCTTGTCTAGAACGGTCGGCCATTCATAACAACAAAGCTATCTGCTGACAATAAGGAAAACGAAAGAAACGTTGAAGGAAAAAATTGAGAAAAAATGATTGTAATTTGATATTATTTCTGAGTGATTTTATCTTACCGCCTTCAGAGGTCATAAATCGGGCAAAATTAATTCTTATATTAAAATGTTCTCATCAGAGCAGAGTAGTATAAGTAGGCTATGGATATTAATTCGGCACTGGTTGTTCTGTCACTTATTGGAGGGAAACACTTTTTACTGCAACAAGACACGGTTACGCTCCAGGAGTCGTCTTAACCTATAGAATTAATCGAACGCTACCATACTTTTGCATTAAATCATCCAATATATACAAATTTTATGGCCTTATCTTGATTTAAACCATTTCGTTTTCTCCCTTGAACACTAGTGGGTTATATCGACCCATCAAACGACCACTTGACGTCCATTTTGACGCCAAAGTCAATCATTTCTCAGCAGTATACACTACTTGCTTTTGATCGATTTAAACTGTCTTCCTGTTTTGAGGACGAGATTTGGAGGGACATGCCTGGGTCTCTCACAGTTGGGAACCGCCCTCGGTAAGTACTCAACGAACAGGACATAAAGTTTTTGGTGAGGTTAGAAGCCATACGGATTCAATATTATTTTTTATTCAGAGGCAGGCCTTATATGGTTTCGTACGGCTGGACGTCGTATCTCTATTGACTATATATACAATTCAATAAGATGCGTATTCGCTTCTAGGGGTAACGTAACATTTTGCTGGCCACTGAAATATGAATCACTGTCACTCTAAGTGAGAACAAAATAATAATGTTATTTTTTCGCTCGTTTTGAATAAATATTTTATATATAAAACTGATATGAAGAGTTTGTCAAGAGAGTGCATTGTTTGGAGAAAATCTTGGCGAAAACCCGGTACCACTGCCACCATCTTCCACCGTCTCACCCACGCTGGAACAACTCTCAGACACGAAACCACTACAGTCACCCTCCACCGTCTCACCCACGGTGGAACAACTCTCAGACATGATACCACTACAGTCACCCTCCACCGTCTCACCCACGGTGGAACAACTCTCAGACATGATACCACTGCCGCCATCCTCCGCCGTCTCACCCACGGTGGAACAACTCTCAGACAGGATACCACTACCGCTACGCTCCACCGTCACACCTAAGGTGGAACCACTCTCACTTTGACTTTTGCCAGTATTGTTAGGAAGAAGTATTGTATTGTATTGTACCCAGTATCATAAATATTCTACCGGTGTTTGCAGTCTTGAAACAAACGTGAATGAAGTAAATAATTAGTAATCAACCGGATGGAGAAGGTGATTTTCTTTCAAGTCTTTATTCTCTATTATAAGACACTCGGGTACACATAGCACTTCAATACATTTCTAGGCAAATATACATCAGGTTGAAAAAGGTAGTAACAATTAACATCTTGGACAAGGCATCGATAAACAACTATGTACACAAGTATAACAAAATAAGTCTTCTCTTACTCAAATACAGTATCGTGCCATTCTTCCTAAGCTAAACGCAGATTTCAATAGAATCGGGTCCATAAGTTATTCCGTTATGTATTTCTTATGTGCCGTCAGATGAGAAGAACAGATGTAAAGGATTCTTTGTAGGTTTGGTTCAACTGGTTGTTTACCTACAACTCACGAAGGTGATCACGAAGGTACATGTTCTTTAATCTACACGCAGGATCAATAATTGGTGCTTACCACAATTTACACTCACTTACACTCTCTAAACAGTATTCCTAACGTTAACATGACATGGCAAGGAAATTAACCGGGGATGTTAATATAAAGTGTCTCTGCACACAAATCACTTGGTACCGTAAAATGCTGATACTATTGACTATTGACCAAATACTAAATGCTTACATGTGATGGGACACCCATGTTGATTGTGTGGACACTAACTGAAATATTGGTCATAAGTGTCACACTTTATGAAATGCAGTGATTTCGCTATTTATACATATGTTCAAATGTATTTGATTTAAGTTTATGTCCGGCTCAATAAGGAATGGCACCGGAAGCCCACAAAACCAATGTCAGTCATTTTGTCTGTTTTCACTTGCCTTCTGGAATGCTCTGGTTGATGAATCCATAATAGTAAAATGTAACAGTATATCAGATAAATCGCCACTTTCGTGACAAGACGGTCCTTAGTGACATATCATGCACTCAATGGTTTATTAAACTCCGTGATGTTAAATCAAGGCTTAGTCCATATCGAATGTCAGAATCAATCATCACCGTAGTCACTTGCAATTAAATGGTCAATGTAGGAGTTATTCTGCTCTCAAATACGTGTCAATATCAACAAGGTTACATGATGTCGAGAAGGGCCCAACTATTGAATCTCAGTGAATCCTTGGTTACAAAGTAGGTTATCATCGGGCGGAAACCAAAGCGTTAACAACTGTTGAGTTTTGGTCAATGCGCAGACTCATTCTCTTGTCCTTGGAAAACAGCTTTCTGACTCCTTGGCGATAGCTCTCGTTAAAGTAGCCATAGAGTACAGGGTTGATGCAGGGGCTGAGATGAGCCATGATAACTGTGGCCGTGAAGTGTGTGGAGGTCACTAACTCCGTGTATAATATCAGAAATGAAACGATGAAGAAAGGTAACCACATAACAATAAAGAGCACAAGAACAGTAACAAACATCTTTACCAGTTTCATCTGTACCTGTGTATTTTGATGAATCGGCTGTAAAGCAAACTTTTTGGAAGTTTTTCTTACAAACAGTAAGATTTTCAGGTACATTATAGAAATAACAGTGACGGGAAGAACAAAGAGAAAGGCCCCCATGGCGACTAGGTAAAGGCCCCCAGAAAACCCTACTGGCCACAGAATGGCACAAAACACATAGTTTGCATCCTCATACTCAATACGTCGCTCAGTCAAACCGACGGCTACCGGACTAGAGAACGAGAGAGCAATACACCATACTGCAACAACAACGATCACTGATACAACAGGTGTAAACTTGATACCAAGTGGTCTTGAACAACTCTGTTTACAGATGACGATGTATCGGTCAATGCTGATCATCATCATTGTGAGAATGGCAGCGGAAGCACTGACAAACTGGAGAAAGGTGAGCATCTTGCAGAGGACCCCGCCTAGCGCCCAATGAACGGTAATTCTTGTGACCATGATAAATGGTATTGTGAGTGTGAAGAGGAGATCAGACAGAGCCAGGTTAGCAATAAACACATCTGTGACATTCATAGACGGTCGTCTCTTCTTGCGCGATATTACAACCAGTACCTACAAATATAGAAAAGAATAATAACAAATGGAGCGGGCTTGGTTGTAGCGAGTTTGACGTTGAATCCTTGACTACCATACAACAAAAATAGTTTATACGGCCTGGTGATTGGTTTTTTTTAAGTCGCTGGGCTTGAATTTGTTTTAGGGATTTTGGTTTCCAGAGGAAGGTTGGTTAATTAGGTTAATATTATCAGTTAGATATAATATTGTTAAGCGATAAACACAATTTCTGACATAAGCTGGGATGATGGGATCTGAGTTAGTATTGTGAATAAGTACAGTTATGATAGGGTAAAAAACGGAATCTGAGTTATGTCCGGCTGTTGGCGAATATAAAATGTACATTAGTTTGGATGGATGTTGACAGGCGTTGGGTAGTTGAGATGTTGACAGGCGTTGGGTAGTTGGGATGTTGACAGGCGTTGGGTAGTTGGGATGTTGACAGACGTTGGGTAGTTGGGATGTTGACAGGCGTTGGGTAGTTGGGATGTTGACAGACGTTGGGTAGTTGGGATGCTGACAGACGTTGGGTAGTTGGGATGCTGACAGACGTTGGGTAGTTGGGATGCTGACAGACGTTGGGTAGTATAGTTGAGATGTTGGCAGGAAGTAATATCTTAAGCTGGGTTAAGTTGGCAGGTTGGCCTTTCTAAAACAAACAATGGTTTGGTAGTTTGTGTTGAACCATACTAAATATGTTGTCAGCTGCTTAGGCGTACTTAAACAATTGTATGGTCATTTTTATTCTCTTTTATTATTTCAGACTAAACTACTAACTCGACACCAGTGGCATTCTTGAGAGAAGGATTATGTTGTGTAGAGGCGCTTCCCCAAGCTTTAATAATAATAATAAAAACAGCTTTAAAAGTTGCATGGACTGAACAAGTGTTATAATCTACATCAACCCCTTCAGTATACGTGGCGTAGGGTTGGGAAGGAGTGTCCTGTTGCACTGGTGCTCTCGGAACTAAAGGGCAAAGTGAAGCCGAGCTGTTTGTGATGTTGTAATGTATTGTTTATCCTGTCTTGTCTTTGTTTGATGCCAGTGTTGTTGAGGGAGGTTTCCTTCACCCATTGGTCTGGCACGCCACCATGTGGTTGGAATAACCTTAAGTACGGTGCTAAACCCCAATCAATCACAGCAATCATAATAAGTTTTGCGTGTCATTTAATATGACCTGCATATATGTGATGATATATTACGGATATATGGCATGGTGTCAAAAAACATATTCAGTTATAATTATAACAAGCTGTTTGGAAGAGAGATGTTGACGTGATTATGAGAAGTTTAATTGGTAGTTTTTCCCAAACATTGAATCAATTGTTCTCTGCACTTTGAGCCACCATCCCATCTACTTGACTGTAGTTACCCAGGACATTTTCTTGTTTTGCTATAGATTTTATTAAATCACTAGATGATAAGAAAAAACCCTGGCAATTACCCAGCGTCGAAATGCAGGAATCACGATTCAGCAAGCAACAACACAAGCTGATTTGTCGTTTGATAATATTTGTAGTTAAAACATCAGTTGGGGCTATTACGGTTTAGCTGTTTATTTAAATGCTGTTTAAGGGTTGCTGGTGGGGGTTCCGAGCCAGACGGTCCCAATTAAAACCACGAGGGTTCACAGGGAGAAAAAATGGAGAGGAATATTCCCAGAGTTGCAGACTTACCAATAGGTTACTAATGAAACCCAGAAGAAATATGATCACAAGAACTATGACCTCTACATACGTCTGACCTGAAATAAAACGAAAAGAATTATAAACCTTATGAAGGCAAGAACAGTTATTAAACCAGAGTTCAAAATGTCATTCTGATGTAAAATAAAACAAGCTGTGTTTCTCTTCAACTTTGGAGACAAACATTCTGCTATACATCGCCAGCCCAGCCACGGCTCTGTCACCGGGTTTAACAGTGTAACATAATATCTCGGGGTGGAGTGTTCTAACTGCTATGATTTGATATGGAAAGTTAATTTGGCGAGCTCCGGGGTGTATACAGTAGCGGGCACCTGTTATGGTAATTCCCGGCAGGACTCGGCCACTGTTTAATGCAATATCGCCTCTGTTTTGACAACATGATTTAGTGCGTGTGAACCGCGGGAAGGGGGAACGGACTGGTAATTTAACACTGTCCTGTCAACTCTAGTGTTTTAGAAGGGTTGTCATAGGGCCCTGGGGAACTCGGCACAGATTGTCTTCAAAATGGACCAACAAACATACAGCACAGTTCTATGTAAAGGCATGTAAACAATGGAATGTTTCTAATTTACTCCTTATGTACATATGATAAAATGAGTACAGTCACCACACTTAGCCAATATATTCGTTCAGACAGGATACACAACTTTAAAGGAAATAACCTCAACTTATTTTCTCTTAAACTAACAAATAAGTTAGACATGAATGTCTGTGTCTACAAATCTGCTAACTATACCTTGGGGGAAAACTGGCTTCGTCTGGGAAAGCCATTTTGTGCCATGGTATATATTAGTGGAAATAAATGACATTTCCCCGGTGGTCAGTCCCAAGTCTGTTCCCTCTACTTAGGACAAGTGGTCGGTGTGGGGCGTTATGGTCATTCGATCCAGACCACCTAGTTAGACACACAACTCGACAGAACACATGGTTGGGCAGTTTACAAACTTATTGTTGAATTGAAGGTTCATTATCATCCCGAATCATATATTGTCAGCAAATTGATTGTCACTATAGACGTACTCAACCAACGAAGTATTCAAGTTCCTTCAACAAATTAGTAACATTGAAACACAAACTACTCGAAGAGTACATAGCTTGTGCCGGCTTGGATGAATATTTCGAATTCAATGCCGACATACCTTCTTTTTTTTCTGGAATTTTAAACTTTCATGTAACATAAGTGGGAGGAACAGAAGGTTCTAACTGTTATCTCTCCAAAAAAATGTCTATTACTTCAGCTATGTTGTAACTACATCAAATGCCTGATTTTGGACGACCTTTAATGATAGAGACGGAGAGTGAACAGAAAGTTAACCTGCTAAGATCATTTCATTCATTTGATTGGACCTTTTTCAAATGTTAGCATCTGCAGGAACACAACACCGCGCCAACAGTTCTTCGCGTGGCGACATAGATCCAGGTATCTGTCAATGTAGTCTATACTACATTGACTATTGCTACTCCAGTCTACATGACTTTCAGCTGTGGGTGTGTTTGTTTATTCCGCTTTGGTTGTTAGGGCTTTTTTTATAAGCTATGCATCAACAACATAAACCTGTTCATGTGGATGTTATCCCGCCATTATGATATATAGCTGATAACATAGTTTTGCTAAGGTATAAGTAGAAAAAAAGTCGAATTGAATAAAAACATAGGACATAATATGGAATAGTTGTAACAACAAATGTAAATATCTAGTTGATATGTGACCTATATCCATTGGTACGTCATGTTGTTTTGCAAAGTGACTCCATACTGATCCTAACTGTCTAGTGGTCACGAAACCTTTAGTGACAGACGCCATGGTCATTTATTGTTAAGTCAGGCAGCATTTTACAGATTGTACAGACTGCTAAAACGAGACAATATCGTTAAGCATAACACATTTGCTGGATAGTAGGTCATTCGTGTGGTTTCATTTTCTCAGATCTATAAAACATTTCATTTCATTTTATCGCAATAAATATTAACTAATCGGGATAGGAATGGTGATCAGCAGACATTCACACGAGCAGATTTCGGTGCCTCGTGCCCCGTATGTTAGATACGGCCTTTGTCAAAGAAAGCTTTTGTCTAAAATATAATATACGACATCAAACCGAACATTAAAGACAGACCAGAAATAACTGTTTGTTGAGCTATAATGTCGAGTAGCAGAAAATATGTCATTTAATGATGCAGTATATCTAGATTTCAGTGAACTCACAAAATAAAGCCCTATCGAGCTATAGGTTCATTAAAGTTATTTCATACTATAGAAGTTATACGAACATGATGGTTGACATACATGGTGTGTTTACTTGATTGGGGTTTTATTATCTGTACTTAAGGTTATTTCACTCATGTGACGGCGCGATTGGAAACAACGACAATACTGGACATTAACAAGAGGCCAAACAAACACGCCGCGTTGCCCCTTAGCTCAGAGAGTATCTGATAATACGGTTCCTTCCCACCATCCTACAACATACATGGAGACGGAATAATACAACTATCACTGCTTTGTCGCCTATTATTAGTGACGTTTTCTCAAAGTGCTTTAAATGATCTAAATTATCTAGTGGTTACAAACATTTTATATTCCTGAAAAGATTCCTTATACTTGGTCTTATTGGATAGAGAAGGCAGAATATCTATACTCCGATCTGATCGGAGGGATCAATTTAGATAATTATTTCAGATTTCATGTTCAGATAATTCCAGTGTGTATTCATTATCTGGACAGAGCCCATCGTCCACCATCTGTAGGATATTAGATAAAGTATGCGGTTAGGGAATGGAAACACATAAAATACATTTCTGGGACTGATAGAAAATGCTGTGGCTGGAGACGTTTATCTGGAGCATTAACTGGGCAGATGGTCAGCCCTCTAAAGTAGGTTATCTCCTCAGATGGACTTTTCATGTTTCAGAAGTAAACTTTTTATCCCGTGTCTTCATCTCGACATCTGCTGGCCAGTGGTATATTCTGATCTGAACAGGTTAACATGATTTACATATTTTACTTGAAGCGGACAGTGGGTTGGAACTTCCGGCCAATGCATGGAATGACATCCAAGTCCAGCACTTATGTTCGCACGTGTCAGAGTGGAAAAGCTGAACTGGGCTGGCTGTTTGTGCTACCAAGTACTCCCAACGGGTGGCCATTAATGGAAGAGAATAACTTCACACATTTCCCATTTCCGTTTTGTTTATTTTCCGGCAATTCGACACTGCTTTCAGACATGATCACGCTCGGTCAGACTGATTAATACTGAAAATACCAACAAATTCATCAATGTTTGAGTTAACTAAAAGTGACAGGCCTCAATAAAAGCTGCCATTCATCAAACTAACTGAGCTGGACGACATGGAACCGAAGTTTATGGGATGGTGAGCCTCTCAAAGGAGCTGACCAAATGAGAAAGATATGTTTAACACATTTTTTGCGACCATTTACCTCTGTAGACCTGACAGGGCTCAAGGAAAGAGTACATGATTTCAAATAGGAAAACCCCCCCACTCTTTATCATAAAACAACACAGCATGAGGGAATTAGCTTCAAGTAGCACTGATTTATTGGAAGTATGCTGGCTCATTGTAGCCTGGTGTGTTCCGTCCATGCCAGCTGAGAGGGGAACAAGGAAAAACGCTCTTGCTGTTTGTAAGCTTGATTCACGTTTGTTTAAATAGGGTGTAGAAAAGGTGAATCTAATTAACAAACTCTGAGTTGGATCACGATTAAAAACGAAAACTGAAAATTTTCTGATGTTAACATACTGGAAATTCCGACAGCACTTTTCTTATTTGCAGAAAGAAGCGGCAGCCATTCTTATTCATACGTTGAATAAATATTCATAGTAAATAGATCATATATATGTTAATGAAGACATGGAGTTAATGTTGAGGTTACATTTTTACGTATGGTAATCCACATAGCTCGACAGATATCAACATTTTGACAGCATGCTGATCGACTTGCTGACTTCTGTCACTCTCACGAATAGGAATTACCAAAATAGAACAAACGAATTCTAGGAATTGTTTTCTTGTTTGAGAATACGCCACAGATGATAGGCCGCGTGTTGCTCCATAGCTCCGAGAGCCCCGGGGCAAAGGGAAGCCCCCTCCAACCACCCGCACACGACAAGTTAATGGGATCAGTACATTACAATTAAAGTGTGACTGATATGCTTGCTAATTTCTCTTTAAGGTCTGCAGACATCCTCTGAAAGCACCAGGGCTTCTCTCTGTAAGAAGATGGTTTTACAATGCTTCCCATCTTTCTCTGTCCAAGAAGATGGTTTTACAATGCTTCCCGTCGTTTATATCTCTGTAAGAAGATAGTTTACGCTGCTTTCAGTCTTTCTCTCTGTAAGATGGCTAGTTACGTTGCTTCTCGTCTTTCTCTCTTTAAGAAAGTGGCCTTACATTACCCCCTATCTTTCTCTCTATATACAAAGGTGGCTTTACATTGCTCCCTGTCTTTCTCGCTGCAAGATGCCAGGTGACTTCACATTTCCTCCTATCTTTCACTCTGTAAGATGGTGACTTCACATTTCCTCCTATCTTTCCTATGTAAGATTGTGACTTGAAATTTCCTCCTATCTTTCTCTCTGTAAAATGGTGACTTCACATTTCCTCCTATCTTTCTCTCTGTAAGACGGTGACTTCACATTCCCTCCTATCTTTCTCTCTGTAAGACGGTGACTTCACATTCCCTCCTGTCTTTCTCTCTGTAAGATGGTGACTTTACATTCCCTCCTATCTTTCCTATATAAGATGGTGACTTCACATTTCTTCCTATCTTTCTCTCTGTAAGATGGTGACTTCACATTCCCTCCTATCTTTCTCTCTGTAAGATGGTAATTTCACATACCTTCCTATCTTTCTCTCTGTAAGATGGTGACGTCACATTTTCTCCTATCTTTCTCTCTGTAAGACGGTGACTTCACATTCCCTCCTACCTTTCTCTATGTAAGACGGTGACTTCACATTCCTTCCTATCTTTCTCTCTGTAAAATGGTGACTTCACATTCCCTCCTACCTTTCTCTCTGTAAGACGGTGACTTCACATTCCCTCCTACCTTTCTCTCTGTAAAATGGTGACTTCACATTCCCTCCTATCTTTCCTATGTAAGATGGTGATTTCACATTCCCTCCTATCTTTCTTTATGTAAGATGGTGACTTCACATTCCCTATCTTTCTATATGTAAGATGGTGACGTCACATTCCCTCCTATCTTTCCTATGTTAGATGGTGATTTCACATTCCCTCCTATCTTTCTCTATGTAAGACGGTAACTTCACATTCCTTCCTATCTTTCTCTCTGTAAGATGGTGACTTCACATTCCCTCCTACCTTTCTCTCTGTAAAATGGTGACTTCACATTCCCTCCTATCTTTCTCTCCGTAAGATGGTGACTTCACATTCTCTCCTATCTTTCTCTATGTAAGATGGTGACACCACATTCCCTCCCATCTTTCTCTATGTAAGATGGTGACTTCACATTCCCTCCTATCTTTCTCTATGTAAGATGGTGACTTCACATTCCCTCCCATCTTTCTCTCTGTAAGATGGTGACTTCACATTCCCTCCCATCTTTCACTCTGTAAGATGGTGATTTCACATTCCCTCCTATCTTTCTCTATGTAAGATGGTGACTTCACATTCCCTCCTATCTTTCTGTATGTAAGATGGTGACTTCACATTTCCTCCTAGTTTTCTCTCTGTAAGATGGTGATTTCACATTCCCATCTTATCTTTTCTCTGTAAGATGGTGACTTCATATTCCCTCCTACCTTTCTCTCTGTAAGATGGTGGCTTCACATTCCCTCCTACCTTTCTCTCTGTAAGACGGTGACTTCACATTTCCTCCTATCTTTCTCTCTGTAAGATGGTGATTTCACATTTCCTCCTATCTTTCTCTCTGTAAGATGGTGAGTTTACATTCCCTCCTACCTTTCTCTCTGTAAAATGGTGACTTCACATTTCCTCCTATCTTTCTCTATGTAAGATGGTGACTTCACATTCCTCCTACCTTTCTCTCTGTAAGACGGTGACTTCACATTCCCTCCTACCTTTCTCTCTGTAAAATGGTGACTTCACA
>JAQQZZ010097212.1:0-16906 GCA_030265115.1 Mopalia vespertina | reverse complement strand
TTTCTGTAGTTTCCATAGGGCTATACCTCGTATCTCTATATACTGTATAGTTTATTGGATACGAATTCGCATCTAGAATTCTACTTGACTCCCCGGTACCTCGTTCAAACTTTGTCGCTTTATTTGGAATACCGATCTTGCAGAGCCTTATTCTGTGTTGGATGCAGCTGTAGGAATGGTAAGAATTGAAATCTTTTTAACCTTTCGTTGATGCTGGAACAAGAAAGAATGTAGGAGGTACCCGGATCGAAGTGAAGCAAATTACGTGAAATATCGCATATCACATGACGTGACTCAACTAGACAACACACATGTATGACTAATCCTTTGTATCCAATGTTATTAAACCAAGAATATAAATTGGTCATGATACTACTTGCACTTCTGATACGTTGAATGTGACGCCAAGCATACATGACGAAAAAAAAATAATTTAAAAATTGCAAGATGCGAAACCCGCTGCCGTTTACGCTGACGTCTGAAAGCAGCATTCATTACGTGCGGTATACCTTTGCATTTGTCTAAATACACCGGGCGGGGTTTCCTTCCTTTGTTGGGTAACATCCAAAAGTTGGAATTGTTTCAATATCCGGATAATGGACTTGATCCTAGTATCCTATTAGGTATTTATCTCTCAGTGGATTCCAACTTTCACCCAAGTGGTTATTTTTGTTGCGATGCCAAACCGGCTGTGTTACAGATCTGATGCTACAGCCATCTAACCCAGTCTGTATGACTTGAGCCACGTGGGTATTCAAAAGAACCTTTGATAATTCTAGAGATAAGAGAGAGTTCTATGTTCTGAGAGTATAAATAATATGTTCAAGTTATTTATTTATTTTTCTGTTTGTTTAGAGGATTAGTTTTTCTGTATGATAAGTACACTATATGGTATAAGTTAACTCATTATTTATCTGGCGCTTTTGTGACATTCGGCAAAACCTTCTCGTAACTGTGGTATCATCACTACGCTCGGCCGAGATAAATGTATGAATCGTACAATGTTTTCACCGGAAGCTTATTTACCGACGTATGCGCAGTATCCACAAAGTTAAATAAACCAAGCAAATTTCATATGGCTCTAGAATACTCCAATTTAATTCAGGAGTATGGGCCTACTATGTTCTGAGCCCAAAACAAAGGAAGCCATAAGTTCTCTAAACAATGCGGATTATGTTGATGACTTGGTTTTAAAAAAATGCATGCAATAATGGCGTATGACATCCAAGATGATGTGCACAGTACATTCGAGGACTTCCGAGTGTCTCGCTTATTGCCCTTTGAACAACCGCACCCTGTCTTGCCGTTCTTTGTACATGGTTAGATCCGGACTGGTCTAATTTTGCTTTTGCGTGTCGCCATTGGTCGTCGCGTGACCACGTGTTGATCAGACCACATGCTATAGCACGAGACGACGAGACAACGTAATTCTGGAAAATTTGAACCAGAAACGAGGCTAATTATAGTTTATTCTTAGTTAAGTACTGCATATTTGCCTCCAATACCGTCTTGTTTTTCCCATCAACTGAAACCATATGTTCTTTGCGTTAGTATGCCGTAAGAGCACACTAGAGCCATTACCGAACAAAAGCCGCGCGGATTTTCATGTTTGTTTTTGGTTAGCGTTTTTACGCCGCCTGGTGCTCAGCTGCTGGAGCATGGAGTTCAGATGGTTTACCGCACCAAGGGAACGCGTAGTCTGTAGTCTGTTCACAGTTAGCGACGACCGATACAAATATAGTAGGGCTTACTTTTGTCTCGGTTTACCTCCATTAATTCATAAAACATGACTCGATGGGGGTTGGAACCATTTTACAAGTGAGAGCTTCAAGTGGTTTTTAAGCTATAACTTGGTTTGATTTATTAAACGTAGCTTACACGTGTTGGCCAGTCTACACGTTTCTCATTAAAAGGGTTGTTGCATTTTGTTACCATCAACTGGCATCAAGTACCATCTAGCGTTTTAACGCAGACTGGAAACATTGGGATAAACCCGCGCCATCACTATCTTACTAGGAAGTCACGAGGTTGGGCACTACTTTTATACACAGTTACGTATAAATCCGGCTGCTTAAAAATGTGAAAATGTGTAATATGTCTCAACATTAAATAGAACAGTTTTTTTGATTTAAGAATAAATAAATGTGTTAGTGTCTTAAAAAAACGAATTGCATTGATCTACAACTGAATGACATCATAGCATAGTCCCGGTGTATTTATACAGCTGTACTTTGCCGCAGCTACGGCGCATAATTCACGCCATTTTTACGAATATCACTACATTCAAAATGGTTCTGGATTATGACCATGCGTTGATGCTGAAACTGACCTCAGATACTCCGCCATGGCGATGTAGACAGACGTTGTAAACTCTTGATATGTGTTTGTTTATTAGATTGGCGTTTGACTTCATACACAAGAGCATTTCACTTAACGTGATGACGATTTTGCGTCTACCTTGCGTCTGGAAACTTTGTATTCAAACATAATGTACTAACTAAAACAGTAAACTTGCGTATTCTAAAATCATATAAAATGTGCTAGATTTATTTAAGCTTGGGGGAAATGCGTGCATGCAACGCTAGTAAATAGGCTTCCGGTGAACAAAAATGTACGAATTTGATTCATAAATCTATCCCGGCCGAGCGCAGTGATGGTACCACAGTAACGAGAATCTCGCGAGGTTTCGGTTTGGCTTTCTCCTCAATATCACTTAGTTGTCAGGCATGTATTTTTAGTCCTTTAAGTTGACTTACATTGTTTGTGTAAAGTGTTTAGGGTCGTTCAAATCTGCTCACCAAATGTAAGACAATCATAAACTTTCGCTGACACTGTTTGCTTTGGCGCAACCGGAGTTCATTTATTTCAACTTGGCTGACGTACTTATGTAGTACTCGTGTTTAGCCTTGTTTCCGGACTCAGCCACAGTTCGGTTTTTAACATGTCTGGAATGTTTGACTCTTGTGGCTCTACTTGCCCCAGGGCCAAAGTCTAGCGTTCTCGACCAGGACGAGCCCAAAATGGCGTCGACGACTGGTCATAAAGTGTTTTGAAACTATGAAAGACGTTGTTATCGCTAACAATGGAGCCTTTTCTAGTCTTCCGCGAGAATCTTAATATTTTAGAGCCAGGGATATTCCTAGACATGTGTCTCAGAACACACCTTGCAACATCTGTTTTTGTGGTTATAGTGTGGTGATGAATGACAGAAATCAGCCCTTTCTGTTGTAATTAGCAGGCGGTTGCTTATTATCAATATGTAATGGATTGCTTTCAGCGTCTAACTGTATCACTGTGTTTCCGTACATCGGCGTTGATACATAGCATTAAATTGTTTATTGTTCGTTTAATGTTCTTTTATTGTCTGTATGTATTCATTTATGTGTTAATATCTGCATACGAACTATAAATTGCTACGCACCCTTTGTTAGCCATGACACCCTTTCATAGTCCTGGAAGGGAAACTTTAAGAAGTCCTCCAACGAATTTCTGCTCTGTTTCTCGAAAAAAAACCCCATTGATTTGAAAGCTTTTGGATTGCACCGCCATCATATAAGTGAAATACCTTTAAGCACGGCGTTAAACATCAATCAATCAATCCATTTTTGTTTTGTTTTGTGCGAAAATATCACACTGTATAATGATTCTCTGGAATTTGGTTTTGTCTGGAGTTATCTGGAAGGCGTAAGGCTTACTAAATATCAATATTAATGGAGAAAAACAGCAGACGAATTCTTAAAGTTTCCCTTCCAAGAAATGAAAGGGTTCCCCCATTGCCGTATGTTATATACAGCTTTGGTACCATGGCTACCTCAGTTGTTGTTGTACACATGGACCTTGGTCTGTTTGAGAATGATTTCTCAATTTACAAAGTAGTGATCGAAGAATAATACATGATCGATTATGAAACCCCTATAAGTTTGTTGCAAATCAATAACGTTCAGCTATTAATAAAAAAAATGTAAACTTCTTTTCTACGCGAGATTTTAGCCTATTACATGTCTTTTTGAGGGGGTGTATCACAGGCGGCTTGAGTCTGAGTGGCCTTTTACTGCAGCATAGTTTTCATAGCGTGCAACTGTCGCTGAAGAATAGAGCCTGGTCCAATTCCTCACCCACATCGGCAACTAACATTTGTTAAGAGAGGAAAATCGCTTCGTGTGACCCCGGCTTTCTATGCAAGGTATCCACTGCATGGTGTCTTTTGCTGTTAACGTCTCACTGCTATCTCGGTGGTTGATTGAAGATGAAGGCAGGGTATTTAGACAGGGTCGAAATTACCCCACTCTCTATTCGCCTTTCCAGACCAATTCATTAGCAGAGACTGTGGTGTTTACGTTGGCAAGTCACAACATGGACCTGTGAACCGTGTGCACCACCAATCACTTGTTATCACTGGCCACGATTTGAGTAGTGACTATAGGCCAAGCCTGAACATTCCATATTGCCTTTCTACCACCGCAGCCCCTTGATAGAGTTCACTAGTACCGAGTGTCTATAAGTTAAAAAGAAAGGACAACTTTTGTTAATGTTGAGTATAATTAAAATGGTGGATTTCTTCTGATTTGGAAATTCTTACTTTAGCTTTACAAAAAAATTCGTAAAGCTAAGTAATCGGTATTCACAGTTTCATTACTCTACGACCCACACCATAGCCGTGCCGCCTGCCATTTTGATTGTCAACACAGTCCTCAGACGAATTTTAACCAATCACCTACCAGCTCTTTCGATAATCTATACTCGACGTTCACCATAATTGTATATTATTTTCAAGACCAGTCGCTTAAATACAGATCCGAGACCGTGGCCCATTGGGTGTAAGGTGTCGGTCGACTGATCCGCCTTCGAAGTACCACGCACAGGTTCGAGTCTCTCGCAGAGTTTAGGGAGAGACGATGTGGCTCGGGCAATCTCAGGAGTATTTCAACGAGGTTTCCTCACAGTTTTCCACCGTATTTACGTACGGCAGAGTGAGAAGTGGACCACCCGTTGCCATATTATAAGTGTAATACCATTGAGTACGACGTTAAACACCAATCAAGCAAACAAAATAAAATGTATATACAGGATGCGTACGCCACTGAGTAGCTAAAACAGAAACCAATTATAAATCTTATATATATTTTTTCTAATATATATTTTCAATAATTTATGTGTCGTGTCGTAGTACATGAAGTGTAGTGAATGACACTTAAGCGTTTACCCAAACAAGTAATTAAACAAAATAATTATCTCTAATCATCTGCATCCTTGTATATTCTGATTTGTAACGGTTTACAAATCTACTGTTCCTCGATTTAGTTTTTACATTCCATCTTCATGTACATAACTGTAGTAAAATAAACCATTTTAGTAGAATGATTTATTCTTAAGGTAAGCCCTCAGGATAAAGGTGTTGATAAAAAGTTATTTCTGGTAGGAGTCAAAATAGATAGACTGTAGAATTGTCGGCATATCTCGACATGTGTGATGGACAGACCAAGTTATCTGCCTTTCAAACCTCATTTGTAAGCCATGTTAAACGCGGTCACACATTGACATAGACTGGCTGATTTACTGACTGACTGACATATCCAGGAATATCGTTGAATAACTTGTGTTGATTCATAAAAGCAGGATCTTTCCCCAAAACCGACAGTTGTGTAATTGTATCTTCACTTGATGGTGCTTAGCGGGTGTGAGGCGAAATATGAAAAAGTGCAAAATCTAAATTTTCGTTAAAATTTGGGTTCAGGTTAAAGCTACCATATAGCTTTAATGATATTTTAATATGCACCAAAATGTCTGGGGAATCTGGCCAAAAAGGTTGCCTGGTCATTTCTCAGTCACAAATGGAGCATCTAAATTGGGCTATAACATCCAGTGTTCGCACGGGGTCGTTTATATGTCTAAAGATACCATGTGTTCCGGTGATAGTGATATGCTTGACTGTTAATTTGGTAAGGTCTTCTGTCCAGTGCCGCTCAGCTCATAGCTTATCTTCCTCCGTATATCTTCATCAGCGTTTAGAGTTGTTTAGGTTAGCCCCTGTTGGCGGTGACCTAGATTGATTTGGTGTCAGAAGTGGGATGGGTTATCGCGAAGTTGAATATGGCATAACAAAGGCATTTTGCTTCCAAATCGTATACTGTCATAGGATACTGCTTTTGTAAAGGATATATACTGTCCTGATTTATGTACAGGTCTTATGATTAAAGGTGTACATTTCGTGTTAAATGTATTTTTCTTAATTAGTTGAACTCCGAGTTATTATGCTACGAGATAGCTTGTTCTTTACAAGTTACCAAGGTATGGCATAGTATGTGAAACCGATTGTTGCAGATTGTTGTAGTCTTATGCTGTCACAGTTTACATTCACCATAAATAAATTTCTACATATTTAAGGGTACATGTTTTCCTGACAACATCCGTGAATTCACCAGATATATATTGTATTTAAGCAAACATAAATCGTGTCCAGACGGACACATGTTCCCATAAAAAAAATACATCCTGAACTGGCAATTATTTTCCATAGTAATTATCGAAATGAACGTGTATAACTCTTCTCATACAAAATTATTATTTATAATCGGAAAATTAAAATTACAAGAATTTTCTGTAAATTTGTGGTACTACCTGTACAACTGAGTTGTCCAGATTTTGCCCACCTTTGACTAGACTACACAATTAAACCGAATAAAACCAGCATCTGCCAACCATTCATCTTGGCTGAATTCAGTGTTATTGTTAGATTGAGATGTCGAAGTGGCAGGCGGCTATCTCTTTCTCTTTTCCTGATGTTCTCTAACTCTCTATGGGTTAGCTCAACCTGCCCCGTAGGCTTTTGTCGGACCGACTGTTTCACTTACGTCTAAGAGTATGCAAAAAAGACTGTGAAGTCAATCTGGTGTTTGGAATCAAGCAGCAGAATTATTTGTCTTAAGACTTTTTGGTATCGCAGTGTTCCCTAAGTCTGCGGTGGTCGATCTTGAAATGTGCAGTGATCAACCGGTAACATGCAGTGATCAACCTTAAACAATCACGGTGATCAATCTGAAATATACAGTGATCAACCGGTAACATGCAGTGATCTTCATGAAACATCCACGGTGATCAACTTGAAATGTGCAGTGATCAATCTAAAACATGCAGTGATCTACCTGTGAAATGATCAGCTTCAAATGTGCAGTGATCAATCTAAAACATGTGCACCAATCATGTACACAAAAGGTTTCACAATATATTAATATGTAAATATATCTTTATATATTTTTAATGTAGAGAAGAAAAAAAAATTCTGCTTTCCTCCACGTGGACGCGAACTCGGGCTAGCGGGATCAGCACTCTAATCGCCTGAGCAACGGTCTCACGGTGTAACGACCTTTGTATATTGAATAAATGAAGAGAAAAAATTTGCTTGCCTCCACCGGGACTCGAACTCGGGACTTTTGGGTTACAGGCTCAATGTATATATGTATCTTTGGAAAAATATATGTTTACAAATGTAGAGAACACAAAACTGCCATGCCCCCAACAGTAATAGAACTCACGGCCTTTGACAATTTGTCAACCTTTAAAATACGCATACGCTTTTAGTTACAATCGTACATGATCTTGCCGTGTGTACAAAAAGTAGAAAGTGCTCCGTACAAGTCATGAGATAGGGGTGGACCCAGTCCTATAGGTCGTGTTGTTGGTTGTTTTCTTATTTTGGTCACGACAACCCTTAACGCAAACCTCTTGAAGACGGCATGCTCGGAAGCTCTAAAAGTACTGTTCTGTGTTGGTAACAACCATCCCGGTCATATCTGGAAATAGTTTTTATTCATATCCTTTTGTTACTTTGGCATATTCGCTTCGATTTATGCCAATTTTTTTTTTGTAAATATTATCAAAATGATAAGGAGATTAAAACAATATTCAGTGCACCGAGTGGGAAGATTTAACGTTGTGCTTAGGGTATTTCACTTTTATGACGACGGATTGTTTACTTCGCATTGTTCATTGCCCAATTACGGTGGAAAACCAGGAGGGGGTGAGAGGGGGGGTGGGGGGTGAAACCTCGTAAAAACCACCCCCGCGATTGCCGGAGCCACGTCGTGTGAGTCACTCATATACTTGATGGTCGACGGACGGACTCTATCCCGTGGACGGTTCATTGAAGTAGGATTAGTAAATGCACACGATAACCACTTTGCAACGGCCGAGAGGGAAGGAATAGATTTAATTGTATAAAACTGATCACAGATTGTCTCCTTTCTTTCTGTAAGGATCGTATATATGTTATAGTCGCTATCTAGCAGGCTATCTATAGCTTAGGGGCAACATCTCTGTTGAGGATATATCCAGACGAATGACGAAACAGATCTTGACGTCTACCTTTGAATTAAATGAGACGAATATTTGCGTTTGAGTTTTCTGTCTGCGTCATTTCCATACTGCATGGGTGTAACAGTCTATTGGTTAAAACATGCCGTTGAACTTGATTCCATCCATAGACAATATTGAAGTCAGAGGCACTTTGACCTCATGAGGCTTCATCCGTTCTATTCGAATACTGAAGATAAACAACAAGCTGTCACATCCTCCTCGTCTTATACAAAGCTCATTGTCATTGTAAAAACATTCCCAGAGCAGGGCTAGCAAACTTTTTTCAAGATATCCTTATTAAGAAATAAAAACTATTGTTTGGAGTACCGGAAAAATCCGAGTCAAAATAGTCATTTCCATACACTTATGGGACATCCGGTATTGCGGATGATTCAACCATATCCACTTAGCAGCAATTTGTTTTTCTCACCCTAAATACTAAAGCACTTGAAAAGCGATATCACTAAATTTATTGTGTTTAGTACAAAACTACATTGTACAACTTGCAGTATGAATTGGAACAATAATATAACGCCTCATTAAGTGGGCCCGAGGTCGTGGTTGTGGGGTTAGCGAGACTGCTGACTAATCCAACTTCGATGTACCGTTCACGGGTCCGACCCGTCTGTTGGCCATCAGGAATATGAGTGAGTCACACGATGTGGCTGCGGCTATCGCTAGGGTGTTTTTAATACGAGGTTTCATCCCGGTTTTCCACCGTTAAATAGCGTTAAGTACGGCGATAAACCCCAATCAATAAAACAAAAAAACCTATATTAGTGCTCCCCTGTTTCATCGTACACCAACATCTGAATTCCACTCAACGAAGCTCCTTTTGAAATAACGTATTTCAATTTTAAACTCCCCCCCCCCCCCAAAAAAAAATTGCACTTTTTGAAACTATTGTATAATCTCTGGGAAACGATTCATAACGAAGCTTATCGTTTACTCTATATCAGTCCATCAGACATATTATATACACCAGACATATAAGCGTTTCCCCTTGGCTTTATTAAAATATGGTATAATCTCTTGGAAACGCTTTATAACGAAGCTTATCGCTTTCTCTATCGGTCCATCAGACATAATATAAACATCATAAACAGAACTGAGTATTTTTGTTTACCTGAGGTGAATCTTGGGTCAAAGTTATCCGGGAATATATTGCCACATAAAAATATCTTCTTTGATGAAATAAGATTTCTGGTTTAATAGTTTGTAGGTTAATGGTTTGACACTGATTTATCTACGGACAACCCCCGATAGGTCCCGGGTAGTATTTGGTGCACGTATGATGTAAGGTGTCATTCGGCAATCTCTATACCACTGTTCACTGTGCAGAAAGCGGTAAAGGGAAACTCTTGCAGATCATGAGTCTGATCATTCGAAGATATACCCTGCTACGTCTCGTAAACAAATGAAGACAAGCATGTCGTTGCATAGAGCCAATACAAAGCTTCTTGGAACATACATCACAACGATGAAAACAGATTTGGGCAAAGATTGTGTTTTTAATTCAATGAATTTAACAATATGATATTGACCTGTCACAGGCTTTTACATTACAAAAGATCATAAACTTTCGTCGTGAAAGAGTTGACATGTTCCTAGCCTCCTGCACATAATTGTCTGGGAATATTGGTAACAACATCGCGGACGTTTGAACCTCTTTAAGTCCATAGCTAATATCTTAGTTCAATAATTTTAACAATAATGTATTGTCTTGTGACAGGCTTTTACAGTAATTAAAAGAGAGCAGAAACTTTCGTAGTAAGAGAGTTGACATTTTCCTAGCGTTTCACACACAATTATCTGGAAATATTGGAAACAAAATTACGAACGTTTTGACCTCTTTAAGTTCAAAGATAATATCAGCCAGGTTCTTTGTAGTTGGAATTATCATTGGCAGAAGAGTTGTATATTTAGGAACAAAGTCAGTTGTGAGAACAATAGAAAGAGCGTATTAGACCATTCTGTTCTCGCGAGAATTGCCTTCACCGAGATCGAGAAAAATTCTGACGTAAATACCTACCACCCCCACCACCCCACCAGGGAATTAAATATCAAATCGGTTGTTACTTGGCACTTTTCGCTTAGATTTATGCCATTCGTTTTCTTGTTAAAGTTATCAAAAATGTTCAACAGAGAATAAAACAATAAAGGGTACACAATGGGAGGAGAATGATTTTTTTTCGTATAATTGATAATAAACACAAGTCGTCTCTTAGGTGATGTAATGGATCATCTATATGTGAGATGCGCTATCTAGCGAGCTACCAAGCTTGTGGGTTGAGAATAGCAAACGAGTCCAGCTTTACGTCTCCCATGAAAATCGACGAACACCCACTCACCCCCAGCAGGTTGTTTGATTTTTAAACGAATTGTATACTAATATGTTAAGGCTTATTCTCAAAGTGCGATTTGCAGCAACGACTTAGCGGATTCTCCAAATTTGCATTTTGATTGGTCAAGAAGAAAGTATAACAGGTAGTGACCAATCAGAACACTGGGGAATCCGCTTAAGTTGTCACTACAAACGGCACCATGCAGAGACGGCCTCTTTACGTGTATTAAATGAGTTCCTTGATTGGCAAGTTGAACGCATCTTGTTGTTAGTTAATGACAGCAATCCGACTTCTTGTATCCAAAACCCCAGTGGCTGCAGATGGCGTCTCGTTACGTCATATCTACAAAATAACATGACTTTTTACATCCTCTTTTGCCTTTAAGTTAATCACTAGTTTGTTTAAAGTTGACAGCCATTGACAAGTATTGTAACTTTGCCAGGTAAATAAATATGCGCTAACTGGAAAGATGCAAGGCAAATTAGTAGGTGGTCCAAAAAGATAATCCAGCTGCTGTGATAAGGGTTTCAATTAGATTCTTTCGTTTGGCATTTAAGAAAAGCCGGTGTCAGTTTGGTAAAAACAAAGTGTACTGAATACTGGAGTCAGTTTGATATTTAAAAAATAAGTTGGAGGTCTAACGCCAAAAATCGTACTAAATGGGATTTAAGTCCCCTACAAACTCGATAGAATATAAAATATATTACTGGTCTCTCTTGTCAAATGGCCAATCATCAAACCGACCGACCGATCAACCGTCCGTCTGTCCATCCATCCATCCATCCATCCACCCATCCATGCAATCAATCAATCAACCAACCAACATGGTGTATTATTGAGCACTACAGAATCTTTATTTTCCAAAGTGGTTGCGTTAATGGAAGCTATTTAGCGTTGGAGTAAACAGTCCGGGACCGCCATAATATAAGTGAAATGCCATTGAGCACGGTGTTAAACCCCAATCAATCAATCAATCAATCAAACAATCAATCAATCAGTCAATCAATCCATCAGTCCATCGACCAATCAATCAATCAACCAATCTATGCACCAATGGTCCTGAAGCCATGGCAATCGATCGCCCGACCAACCAATCAATCAGCCACGTTCCCACCCAGACTGCCAAAGATGCTTAAATATCAAAACAGATAAGTTTTCTAACAGTATCAGGCTAGTTGGTCATGTTGTCTTCACTTAGCCTTGAATTAACATTCGTTCTTTCCAACGGAGCAAAGCACTGCACATTTTTTGTCGGAGTTAGTGAGGCCATTTGGTGCTGGGTTAGATACACAATTGTAGCTAATGCATGTGCAACCACGTACAGAAAACTCAGCTCCTTGTGTAGAGGTATCCGTGGCATGCCGGTTGGCTTCAATAGCACTTTCAAGAAAACAGGGATGTCTTTTAAATTGGTAATGATATATGAGATGGGTGGAATTTGTTTTAGATCTTCAGAATTGTAGGGTGTGGCAGCAAATAGTTTAAGTTTTGTTATTACCGCCAAGTAAACGGTTGCAATGTATGATCATGGTTATTTGATTCTTTGTGTCTAACGACGTACTTAAAAGTTATTTCACTCATATGGCGTTTATTCGCATTTATTGTGGAACATTTGCTCAATGTGTCGGTATCTCGTACAACAAAGACCACAAGAGGTATTTTTAAGCATTAATGTTTGTATCGTTTAGAAAATAACCATTTGAAATTTCCCCCAAATTTTGTAGATAAGTGTATTAGCTCGCCTGTGTTTCAATCTGACTGAAATCCGATTTTAATTTGCTCACCAGTGTTTCAATGTAAATGAAGTCTGATTTGAATTAGCTCACCCGTGTTTCAATCTGACTGAAGTCCAATTTTAATTAGCTCACCCGTGTTTCAATCTAAATGAAGTCCGATTTTAAAACCTCACCCGTGTTTCAATCTGATTGAAGTCCGATTTAAATTAGCTCACCCGTGTTTCAATCTGACTCAAGTCCGATTTTACGGAAGTAGCTTTCTGATTGGTCATTCTAAACCAACCAATAGATCGCGTTTAGCATACGATTTTGTTCGACAACATCTGTGAAAGCTAGAACCGCATATTTCATATATCGTGCTTTCAAACTCTACAAGATCTTCTCTCAAACATTTGTGTCGAAATAATTACTTGTATGACGTTACGGTATTTGTGATTGACTTTACGGCGCTCGCTATTTTTGTCTTACTTGACATTGGCTCGCCCATTTTTCTTCTTTTCTTTTTGCAACTCAGCCCCATTGAGCCTTGTAAGAAAAAATATAGCTTGTATATATTTTCACTCTTTGAACGGAACACACAAGATATACCAGCTTTCTTGAATAACAGTTACGGTTAAACGAAGCTCCTTTCACGAAGCAATGATAAAGGAGGCAATAGGGATCCTTGTAGCAGACCAGAGATAAAGTGTGAGATGCTCTGTAAAACATTGCTTGAATGGCATACCTATACACTTTGCCTTTGCGAACAAACAAATAAATTGAAAAGTTAAGCAAATATGGCAGACGGTATAGTTTCGACAGAAAGACGCTATTCTTTTTGGCTTAAAGAAGAAAGAGAAATAACGTAAAACTATACACAGTTTACCAAAAATGCTTTAGAAAACAATGGTGTGAATGGATTTCAAGCTATATATATTTTGAATAATTGAAGAGAGAGAACTGTGCTTGCCTCCACCGGGATTCTAACCCGGAACCTTTGGGTTACAGGCCCAACGCTCTACCGCCTAGTCTACAGAGACTCCCGGCAGAATGAGTCACGAATTCAAACCCAGTGAAGACGGGCAATATAGCCTATATATATATAAATGAAGAGAGAAAAGTTTGCTTGCCTCCACTTGGATTCGAACCCGGGACCTTTGGGTTACAGAACCAACACTCTACCGACTGAGCTACAGAGAGTGCCGAATTCTTACCCAGCGATGAAGGTCCCGGGTTCGAATCCCGGTGGAGGCAAGCAAATTTTTCTCTCTTCATTTATTCAAAATATATATATGTGTGCTGAAACTTATTTTCTGTTGGCACCACGAAGCCAAGCCAGTCTATGTTGCGGCTTGTCTTTTCATTGTTTGTTGCCACTGCCTTCGGTGTGGTTTATTTTAACCTACTAGGCTAACATGCCGTCATATTAGTATAAGCGAAATATCCTGAATTACGCCGTTAAACCCCAATTACAAATAACCGAAACTTATGTCATACAATATGGCAAAATTGCACACCAAACTGAAATTACCCTAATAACCTCAATTTATTCCAATAATGACAATTTAAGTTGCAAACTGTTAAGCAAAATTGATTTATATTTCTTCGGTATAACTACTCAACCATGTTGATTCAATAACACTTGACTTTGCCTTTCTTTCGCTCCGCTGACTGAAGTGGATCGGATAACGTTCAAGTGTGTATTTAGACGTCTAGATATCTGTTAATCTATACGAGAGATCATTTGTACCCTTTCCAACAACAACACAGGTGCTAATGCATAAAACCGTTTACCCAAACCTCAAACGTGTAAAATAGCCCATTAAGATCTTACCAGACTTCTCAGATTTTAATCAAATAGACAGCTATCGTTAATAAGTTAGATGGTTTAAACTAATGTTGCCAAGGAAACGAGACCTGGCGTCAAACGAAGCTGAGGTAATATTGGATTTATTACCCAGGCAGCGCAGATGGTAAATTACGTAACTACCTAACCAATATTCGCTACCACTGTACAACCATCGTTCCCCAAAAAGATATAAATAGGCATATATTCCAGACTATAAGTCAAAACTCCGAAGAAAATGTGTCTGTTGTCTCGTAAGTTCAGGTGTACCATGAAACACTAACTGATAATTTCTTCAATTTTTGGGAAACACGGTATCGTTTTAGAAGCTTAGAGTCAATGATTATATCATTCTTTGTTATATTCAATCTCTTAAATTATAGGGTAGCTGATGTGGCTGAGTGGTTAGCTTGTCCGCCTACTAATCCTACTTCGATGTACCGCTGCCGTGGCTTTATAATAGTGGTTAGCGTGTCCGCGCCTACTATAATCCCTCTTCGGTGTACCGTGGACCCGCGGCCGCGGCTTAGTACTTAGCGTGTTCGCGCCTACTAACCCTACTTCGGTGTACCGTGGTCCCGCGGCCGTGGCTTAGTGGCTCTATCTGGAAAAAAATTATCCCAACCCCCTTGCTAAGTCAGAAACCTATTTCCTTTAGACATATGGCATTGCGCTGTTGTTGTACAGTTTTATTTTTACAATTTTTCGTAACTATTGCTTCTATTTTACTGAGCCGAAGTGAAATGTCAGAACACCTGATCTACCTGAGTTACTCCTGATCACCTGGGACGGACAAAGGTTATAACCTAGGCTTGAACTGTCAGGTATTTGTCATCTGAGTCGCTAGTCCACCCACGCTCTTACCACAATCAAGCTTAGCCCTGTCAAAAACACTTACCTTGATCACGTGATTATGTGTTATGTCTGGTAATGAAAAGGTATATATTTACCTGATTAACAAAGGGCTTCGATGTCAATGGGTATCACTCGTGTTTATTTTTAACCGGAAGTGGGTAGGTCTGTGAGGCACTCGCTTAATTGTATCATAGACACATTTCTGTTGTTGGTGTTGTAGTTGTAGTAGGCCTACTGTTTCCCCGAAAAAATGGGCTGGAAAGAATATCGTCACGCAGTAAACATCAAATGATTCCAAATGAAACACAGGAAAAAAGAACACATCTAGTTTCAATTCAATCTGAAGGCTATAAGTGTGAGATAAACAACAGACAAAGTTGCACTATATCTTACCGCATCACTCAGTCAGTTCAGTTTTTTTTTATTTCAGTTAAAAAGGTAGTCCTTTGACAATGAGGTCAGGTGTATTACTACACACGACGTTAAATGGCTCGTTATTACATCAGAGTCTGGACGATAGAAAGAATGGTTTGGTCTCTATTTTAGCGCCCTCTGGCTAAGGCCAGTTTGTTTGAAGAGTAGCAATGCTGTCTTTACTTGGCACTGGAGACAAAATTAACTTTCCAACATTATGGAAACACTTCATATCTTGGTTGTGCTATAGTGTCAATTATTGTTGGAAGACACCGCTGTCATACAAGTGAAATACCCTTGAGCACGGCGTAAAACACCGACAAATCAATCAATCTATTTTAGCATATATACAAAGATTTGACAGTTTGATTTGAGCAAAATGTAAGCATTAATATCACTTGGTAGGCCTATATTTTAAAGTTTATTGACATCAAGCTTTTAAATATACGGTATGCTGATTTGCCTTTGGCAATAAAAGTGTACAGCAACAACGGACCCTAATTGCTTCTCATCTTGTTTTCGTTTATAGCCTCTTCTTCGTCTTCAAGGGCTAAAGCTATATTCTCAAAAGTCTGATGTCCTTCAGTTGGAATTTAATAGGCACAAAGCTCCACGACATTGTCCTATCGACTTTGAATCCGATTTGTACATAACGCCATAATTTCAAGATGGTGGTGCTTACGTCAACAATAATACAAAGGTTCTATAGCTAGGGGTCTATCATCTTCGCTATTCCAAGAGTGTTATTGCGAGTTTAACATTGCAGTGTAAAGTAGCTCGGAATAAAACACTTGGTTAGCGAAGATGGGGGCTGATATGACTTCTAGTCGTATCCAGATGCAATGTGACAAAAATACCGTATGCATAACTGATACTGATAATTGATACGTGCTCAGTTCTGATTCGTAATACATTCGTACTTGTTTTTTTTAGAACAGTTAATCATTAATTTAATTTAAAAGCTAGGGCCTGTCATATTCGCTACCAAGAGTTTTATTCCGAGCTTAACGGCGTAATGTAGAAAAACTCTTGGTTATAGCGAAGATCGGGCCAGATGCAATTTGACCGAGGTACCGTATGCATAAGGCGATTCCATACGTCGATTGATACGTGCTCTTCCCCTGGTCCGTAACACATTTGTACTTGTGTTGTTTTTATTAGAACAGTTAATCCTTAATTCAATTAATGCGAAGTTACATTTTATTAAATTATCATTCTGCGTTGGCTTCAGGACCTGGGGCCGCACAGATTAATAATGAAGTCAAATTGTATTAGTGTAACCAGGAGTCTACCAAGCAGACTTCTGATATGACTAAATTTGACTTTATATATATGTAAAATGTAGGTATCAATGTATTCTTCTACAGCGGGTGGTTTGG
>JAQQZZ010097201.1:0-16906 GCA_030265115.1 Mopalia vespertina | reverse complement strand
GAGGGTGGATGTCCTTCTGATCAGATTGTACTTTTTGATCAAATTCATTGCCGCTAAATACAGGCTGTGAGGGAGAATTGGGTAATTGAGGTCGTGGATGCTTTTATTTCACATATCTACAAAAGAGTTCCACTCACCTTTTTATTTCACATAAGTGAAAAAGATTTCCACATATGTTGAATTAAGGCTTATTTTAGCAGCCAGTATGTAAGATGTTGGTGGTGACGCTCCCCCACCCTCCCCTTCGAATGCTCTATCTCCCTCTATACGTTAATTGGCAATTGCACTGCTACGTTACCAGAGATGTCGTCAATTAGCAGGTAGGGTAGATATGACAATGTCAATAATTTTAATTCCAATCCCTGTCGGCGTCCAATTATCACCACATCTGACATATAACGACTTAGTATAATGGTATTTAGTCATATGCAAGAATAACAATTATCGGACTCCAATAGGTCCATTGTCTTATTAATCATTTCACTGGCAATTGGTTATGTAAGATTTCACACAAACCAGTTTATAATTAACAGTGATGAAAGGTATTGTCCTAACTATCGATGTAAATAAAGAATTTAGACTTTTTACAAACACAATTCGATAACAATTCTCCCCTGACAGCTGTTGCTTGTACATGCTATTCCAAGTTCGATAGCCAATTTGAATTGGTTCCTTTCGGAGGCAACCACATAGAATCCTCCTACTGAAAACGTTCTTGTGAGCATTATTGTGGCGGCCGTAAGAGGGTGCTTAGTTTACTTAGGCTCGGGGTAACCATATCCGTCAGGGCTGTGAAAAATATTACATTTTTCACAGAAATTGAATGAAAAGCTATAAGCTCATGAAAAAGAACGACGAATAATAGATGTCACATAATTATTTTAAAAAAACCCCAGCTTTTCAAGCTGTCCTCATAGTTAAGGCCTTCTGCATTTGCCACTTCTCTGATGATAAAGATAGTTACCTAGGAGAGCTCAGATATGTTGTAATTTTTACAATTATGTATCAACTATTTTGCTAAGCTCTTTCACCTGTGTGTTTAGTTAAACCACTCCCTATTCATTGTAATATTTAGTGCATATTTGATACTGGTGCGCGAATAATCGCTTCTGATTTCTCGACTAAAAATCTTCATTTTATGGACAAAATGTTCACTCAGAGTTACAACTCCATTTGGTGGGGACTGGGTGAAAATGAGGCCTAAATCCGTCAGACGATTTCTTAGCTTTTCGCCTCCATGAAAAGGCAAATACAAAAAGCATTCTTACATAATAACATTTTATCAGATTTCTGGTAGTTTTTCAGCAGTCACTCACACTTTAAATTCATTATAGGTCAATATAACCTGGCTTGCGGTATTTGACAGAATATGTATGCAATCTTACCTGTTAAGTTAAAAAGGTCCTTGAATGGTTCAGTCGGATTGGCAGCAAATCCTCTGGCAGCAGTAGACAAAATCATTAAGATTCCGTAGATCTGCATTCTGTATATTAAAGCCTGCTGCTTCCCTCAACTCAGCACTCCTGTAAACGCACGTCTGTGGCACGCAGCTGTCGGGTCGGGGTGATTGTAACTATTCAGCAATACTAATAAATATTTCACGTAACCTTCATGACAATATAAGCCGTGCTTTCTCTGTTGACAATAGATGAATGGATGTGACCCATCAAACCGATTCTCTTTTACTTTTGGTTAACTACCCAGCACTCCCTCCTTGCCTGGCACTTTTCTACGTTTCTATAGCAATGGCCTTGGCAGCGTTCTTTGCGAGTTCAGATACTATACGAACCGTTGATTAAAAGTTTCGCTAATAAGCTTTTAGCATAGAGATGGTAATTATATATTAACGAGTATTTGTTACATTCATCAGCCAAAATTAAGCAACTGGGTCCATTTTAACAGCAGAATCAATGGCGTTCACCTGTAAATTAGATGTCGATAATTTGTTTGTGACTTTAGGCTTACAGTTGACAGAGGTAGACAGGCGGCCATACCGAACAAAGAAACTAACAATCAGCCTGATTGGTAGACAATAGCTACGCTTCAGGAGTCTTCCTAAACCTTTGATTTAAGCGAACGCTACCAAATTGCTGCAATTTATCTTCGAATATATTAAAGATGTATGGCCTGACCTCGATTTAAACCATCTCGTTTTCTTCCTAAAACACTTGTGGGTTAGACTGATTCATAAAACGACCACTCTAACGTCCATATTCAAGTCAACAATTTATCAGCTTTTGATCGCTTATAGAGATTGGGATCGTCGTCTGGTTATATTGTCTAATACAATGACCCTAAACTGCACTGGTGTGCAATAATAATGAGTGTACCAAAGTAGGCTTACGTCTTTAGGGACAGGATACCAGCCAACGTCTGTTTGTGGCGTGATCCCAACGCGGACGATGGTGACAATTTGTCTCAAAATCAACATAGCCCCGCATGGAATGCTTGCCATATAATATAATTTGCACGAGAGTGCATGTTTTATGTATTGGCCACGACGTTGAATAGTCAGAGAAGAACAAAGTGTTTAAAAGCGAGGTAAAAGGCCTTTCAGATTAAATAATATGTGATTCAGAGGCAGGTCTTATTTTAAAATGTTTTGTACCCCCGTCCCCTCCTCCCCCGCACGTCGTATCTCTGTTGACTGTTGAACGAGATACGCATGTAGGCTGACGAATGCCTTAGGATAACATCAAACGGCTGACTGTTAATTTGAAGCATCGCTGCATCGGAAACAAAATATGTCATTAATATTACAGAAGAGCTTTAGGGTTGATGTTCCTCCAGCTGTCATTTCTCCGCGAGTTAAATATGGCGGTCACGGCCGTCTGATAGCCGTGACTTAATTAATGAAAGACTTTTCACACCACATGTAATTTTTATTAGAAATAATTGTATTATAATATTTTTATATTTCTATTTTGTTTTTATCTGATAGAAAATGTAATTAATTATTAGTTTATTGTATGGCTTACCTCTACATTATTAAAATGATTATATGTAATGAATGTCCCTTTTATTGTTATAATAATAAATAAAATATTTTACACGAAATGATATATATTTGTTTTGGGTTGTTTTTATTTTAATGTGATACACATAAAATAATAACATAAAATAAATGATTTTGAAATATCAGCATAGTCATACAAAATACTAATGACTTATATATAACTGGACTAGACATCGAGCGATTGTGGTGTGTTCAGCGCGCCGCCATCTTTTCAGGGGCAGGTGCCGATACTGTACTGATCTTTACTGTATTAACAATGATATGCAGAAGGTTAATTAGTTCATATAACTTTTCGCCGTCAATTGCGGATACATCTTACTAAATAAACACACATTACTGATGGACCAGTAACTTTCTGTGTAGTGTATACTCAAAATGTATCTTGGAAACAGGCAATGATCTTGTTGTTTACGTCGAGCTGTCAAACTTAGACTCAACTCAAATCATTCGGCCAACGGGTGAACACGTGAATAAACCAGGATTATATCAAGTTAGAGTTACTGCCATAAGCGTTACGAGCACAAGAGGAGAAGAGGAGAAGAATCTATAGAAAGATTTCGTCCTATTTTCTTTGTGTATATCCATGACATAACTTACAGACAAGCGACAGCAACAACAGCGTTCTGTGTGGAAAGGAAATCATTATCTTGTGGAGTGGCATATTCCCGTGAAATGACATTTTCCCAACCACATGGGCCAACATACAGGTCATCAACTAACGGAAGAAGTCACACGTACAGATACAGCAACATGTATTTAATTATACATTAAGACATCCCTGTGCAAATGTGATTAATTGTTTTAAATATGTGGCTGTGCTATAGGCCCAGGACATATTTGTCATATATTTTATCTGTGATTCAGCTTCGGGTGACATCTTCATCTACTATAGAATTAGTTCGTATGTAGGCCCTACAGCAGAGCAAAAAAAATTGGGGATTTAGACATTGTTTGTGGCATGTTAAGCCTGTGTGCGGAACACAAAGTCACAAAGGGTTTACAATATTACCAGGACAGTTATCCACGTCTTCCGACTCCCGAGATCTTCAAAACTTATTTGGATGGATACAATAAAAGCCCCCTAACTGGAAGTCTACAGATTGAACTCGCATGAATTTTAATGTTTGACAAGATTGAAAATAATGCATAGAAACATTCTCAACACAAAGAGCTTAATTTTTCTTATTATTGACTGTAGGAGCATATGTGACATTTTGTTGTAATTTTGACTAAACAAGGCAAACGACCTTAAGTTCAAGTGTTTGCTTTGGAATTGTTTATTGTAGTTTTCAACCTAAAACATATTTATTACCATGTAGCAAGTCATAAGCTTTGTCATTGATTTCTGAAAATCCCAATAAAGTACTTTTCAAACGAAGGAGTGACATACTTTTTTTCTCATGTTGTTGTAAAATCAGCTTTAGAATCCATACTAAGATGTGTATGCTTCTTCTCAACTGTCTTGTGTGGGGGGGTCAGTCCAAAAGCATACTGGTGCTCTCAGAGCAAAGAACAGAAAGAAGGCGATCTGTGTATAACATCTTTGTATTGTGTCTTGTGATTGTGTTATATTGGCTTGGTTTATTGTCAGTGGCAGCACAGGCGGTTTCCATCACCCATTGAGCTAGCACGCAGTCATATAAGTGAAACATTAAGTATGGTGTTCAACCCTACAGTAAAAAAAGGTTGGTGTCTGTCAAATATTTTTGTTTTATGTTGTACTTAAGGTTTTTTCACTTTTGGGGGAGGTACGCACATCTTCATTTAAAACCAGGATCGAGAGATAATCAAATCCTCATGAAGCCTGGTCCCACTGGACCAACACTGTAGCCTTGTATAAGCTTATGAAATACTTTTATGAGCTTCCAAGCAATCTAAAGAGATTTTACAAGAACACTTTATGTTTAAACTGAAGGTTAATAACTTTAACCTTTGAGTTCTTAATTTATTGCCCTCTGGCAAAGGGCAGTTTGTTTGAAGAGTAGCAAAGCTGTCTTCATTTAGCAATGGAGGGAGATTAACTTTCCTATGGTTTCAAGACACTTAACATTTTAGTGAAGTGCTAGTGTGAATTATCGATCAGAAGACGATTGTTTCATGTCACAAATCCATTTTTTTGTAAATGAATGTAATAGATTTTAGTAACAAGAAGGAGTAGGATACATACTTCAGCATTGTTGTATTTAATAGCGTACGAGATGACTTAGGTACACTGAAAAAAATATTACTTAACATCTTAAAGAAAATATATTCCTCGAATAAAGCACCAGCGGAATATTCCATAAATTTAAAGGGATACGACATGGAATTTGTCTCGGGGCAAGGATTATTCCAAACATATTTATGGATTTTCTTGAAGAAGTCACGAAAAATTCCACAAAAATTAAGGAAAATTCAACATGAAAAGCGTTATGGAATTGTTTCCATAACTTTATTAAGGAATTTTTGTTACAATGTATGAGGTGACTATGGTTCGGGTACGATGTAATATAAACAAATAAAGTTTGTGTAAATTGTGTTACAGTACGTTTTACAGTCATTCTGTCGAACATAGTTGTATATAGAACAGATTCTCTGTACATGTAACCATTCTTCTAGTGACTTTTGACATCCAACACATCCTCCTCAAGGGGAATATTAAATTGCCAATAATAACGATCCATAGACAGTGTAGCGCTCACTATGACTTCCACCAGGCTTGTTCTGTTCAACTCAAGGTCATGGTTCCAACAGGGTATACTAGACGACTTCTCCGCCATAAATCTTAAATCTAACGCCTCCATTGCCCTGTAGTTAACTAACCAAAGAGGAAAAAAGAAAAGATGTACTTCATTATTTTAAAAACACACAATACGGTTTTTATCTTCCTGCAGGACACTCAGTTTATTGACAAATTAGAACACGGTGTTCATAACGAGTGGAGTGGTGATGTATTATTAATAGTTCGAGAAACTCTATAGAGGTGTGTGTATTTTATTTAACAATAACAATAATCTCCTCTGTGTATACATTTAACTATAGAAAACAAATCTTTAACACTAAATTCAATAAACATATTGAAGATTTAATAGGAGAGGTAGACAATGAATCTTGTATAATTTGTGGAGATTTCAACCTAGTTCTTGATCCAAGTATTGTCTCTTCTAATTATGCACATGTAACAAAATCCAAAAGCACGGCCTGTTTTATTAAGTTTAATTGCAACTGGTGGATTTATTGATCATTTAAGATCCATGCAACAACTCAAACACAAAACAATTTATGTGGAGACGGAATAGACCATTAAAAGAAGGCCGTTTGGATTTTTTTCTGTAAGTTAAGTTTTTTGCCCGAGTGTTGCGAAACACCATATAGGCACTAGTTATCGGTCTGGTCACTCACCCGTCGTTCTCAGTTAAAAATTGAACGAGTTTGTAAAGGGAAGAGGAGTGTGGAAATTTAACACCAACCTCCTTCATAACGATGAATACTTTCGAATAGTTAAAGTGTGCATAAAAAAGATAAAGGTGCAGAGTTATATAAATTTTTCTATGTCAATATCGGTACTTTTGTTTTAAGGTCAATAAATGAAGGATATCAGAGTAATTGCTGGTCAGTAACACAGCGTGAAGCCATTATCACTGGCTTACCAAAGGCAAATAAGCCTAAGCAATTTTGCAAAAATTGGCTACCAATTTCCCTTTTAAATGCAACCTATAAACTAGTATCTGGTTGTGTCGCTGGTAAAATTTAATCTATTTTAGATACTCAAACCAAAGAATTCACAGAGTGGGTTTTTATCAGGACGATTTATTTGTGACAATTATTTATGATTTAATGCAATATACGAAACATATAAGGTCCCAGGCCTGATACCGTGGAATTTTATTTGGTACATCCTTAAACCAATGTGTTTTTTCTCAGGATATTACAACCTCTGTTATAAAAAACGGATTCCTGTCTGATTTCTTTAGGGGTATAAAAATAGCTGGAAATGAATTTAAGATAAGTCAATTTGCAGACGATACAACTCTTTTGATGGACGGCTCCGAGGAATCACTGAGGGAATCCATGAATGTAGTAAGCTATTATGCTTCATTATCAGGGTTAAAGATAAACACCTAAAAACAAAAAGTATTCGGATTGGTTGCAAAAAATATTGTGGAGATACCTCGCTACAAATTTGATTGGGGTCAATCCAATTTCACATATATATAGGTGAAATTTTCTCCGTTAACTTAAACACAATGGTAAATATTAACTATGAGCCAGTCTTGTGTGATGTAACAAAAAAAATTAAAAAGTGGTCAAAGCCAATGCTCACTCCGTTAGGAAGAATTACCGTTTTGAAGAGGTAAATTACTAGCAAATTTAATCATTTATTTGTCTGTCTCCGTTCTCCAAATTTTGAATTTGTGAAAAATATTGAGAAGCTGCTTTTTTGCTTTTGTTTGGCAATTTTAACCTGATAAAATAAAACGAGAATTATTGATACAACATTATGTAAAAGGCGGGTTAAAAATGATTAAACAAAGTATAGTTTTATAATTGCACTGAAGGCATCCTGGGTTCGACCATTATTTTTGTATGAAAAGCCATATAAGCTATATTATTCGAATGCACCTATTTCCGCATTTATTATGCCATCATCAGGAGGTGATAGCGATGCCGTATGTCATCTGGCCTAATAAATGCTGAAATATTGAGACAAAATGAAGTTATCCTTTTTCGGAATTACACTTATTGTGTATTATGTTAATTGAATCTATTTGTTAAGATTCATTAAATTAACTAAAGAAGGGTCTAATACATTTTTTTTAAAGTACGTTGGTATATTTATACAACAGCGTCATCCCTTATTAACGGTAACATTAATAGCCTAATTACCTTCTGTAGCCTAGCGATGCCGTATGTAATCTGTCCGTCAATAGTTTCCGAATTAGTCCAACAATTTACAGCAGTCTTGTAATTTTATACCTCGCCTAAATGAGCTTAATTTATGAACATTTACACAAAAGCGACTTCCCTTATTAACGGTAAAATTAATAGTCTAGCGATGCCGTATGTAATCTGGCCGTCAATAGTTTCCTAATCAGTCCAACAATCTACAGCAGTCTTGTAATTTTATACCTCAATAAAATACATTTATGAACAGAAAATATTGAATATATCAGACATCACATGTCATAACATTGGTACGTTTATATGCCGAGTGGATCAATGGTGAAATCCTTAATGACATTTGTCGCTGAGAGACAGTTTGAATCAAGGAAAGAGGAAAGCTGGTATTTATTTATTAAAAAGCAGAGGAATTACATTGTTGGTGTTGTGAGAAAAGTCAAATCTGAATTTTTGAAATCTGCTATAGAGGAAAACAAACAAAGTCCTTAGTCCCTTTGGAAAACTATCAGAAATCTAATTCCAAAGAAATCATCCGATTTTTCTAAAAAAAAATTGAAAGCCAACGAAACAGAGGTAGATTGTTTAAAAAATATGTCAGGAATTCAACTCATACTTTGCCAATATTGGTCAACAAGCTGCAAATTCAAAACACCAACATGAGTTTCATTCCTTCAAAGAAAACATCCCATTGTCCAGAAGCAATTCCTAGATAAATTTGCCAAATATTTCTGAAAAATTTGTGAGACACGAAATTCTATCAATATCAGAGTCAAATGATAATGATTTACTGTATTTTAATGAAGCTGATGTGTCTAATTGCTCCAGCCGATATTTCAGGGAATTTGTATCGGAGGGTTACGGTGTGATACCATGCATGCTCCATAAATTTTGGAAAAGAAAATTTAACGCTGAAATTAAAAAAGATAAGTGGTGTATAGCCCGTAACAGTATGGAAAACAGTTAACACATTTATTCAAATCAAAATAGGATTCAGAGTGAAATTAAATATTAAAGACATTTAGTTTGGTTACGTTGACGAAGGAATGTCCCTTTAAGATACGTTGTTCATTAATAAAACCCTGCTAATTGCGAAGATGTGTATTAGAAAGTAGAGATAGTGTAGGAAAAAAATCCTTGTTAATGAGTTTTGAATCAGAGGTGCATATTAGACAAGGGAATGGATATTGTATGTGATAAGAAAATAGAACAAAAAAAAAAGTTTTTACTCACTTTTATTTTTACAAAATTGAATTATTTCACCCTGCCCGATACACAGATAGTTTTTATTTACATTTACTACATTTATCAGAATTTTACTGTTCACAATCGATGTTAAAGATGTGTGTTAAATGACCATGCAATGAGATGTATAAACTTGCTAAAAGACAATAAAGGCACTATTCAAAATCCACAGGCTTGAATAATATTAGCCCGTGTCTCTTGAACATGTAATGTCCGTTTGTGATTCAATCCCTCACCTATATTTACAACATGTCATTAAATTCAGGTATAGTACCAACGGACTGTATTAATTTGGACCAAAAACATACATTCCCAATTATCGTCCAGTATCAATATTACTCATTGTAAGCAAGATAATAGAGCGCGCAGTTCATAACGCCGTTTACAATTTCTTAGAGACTAAGTAGTATAGGAAGGGCAGCTCGGTTAGCATTTTCAATAACGTAATAAGAAAGGCTTGTGCGTTACCAAGTGCTAAACCGTTACTACACAAATAGTAGTGCGGAGCCATTTTGGCTCTGCACTTCTATTTATGTAGTTATATTTTATTACATATAAAGAAGGATTGTACGTTATTCAGTACTAAGGTGCGGATAGTCGCACCTTAGTACATGATAAGTAAGGGTTGTACGTTATTAAGTACTAAGATGCGGGTGTGTAGCATTTAAACAACCCATGTCCTTCAGTTACCTCAGTCGTTAATCTGCAGCCGAACAAGAAGATTGTATTTTGTCTGTGATATTTGTGAACGTCGTTTCTCTAGAAATTTTCTAAACCGCCGACTCAAGACATAAGACTAACGTCCCCTTTCTCTTGGCAACGGATTCAACTCCCAGAACCAACTGACATAACGCATAATACCTGTAACATATTCACGGATCGCTGATTCAAAGGGACGCGGTGTTTCTTACCCCACTATACTAATCCCAGCTTCCATTAAACTATAGGTCCAACATTCAACAGGCTGGTGTGATAGAGAAGCATTAGGAGAAAAACTGATTGGCCTGGAGATATCCAAAAAAAACGGAATCTTTAACAGGGCGTTTTAATAATATGAAAAAAAAAAACACTAGATAGGATGTTCATAATTTGGTCAGAATCTTCAGGTTCACCAGGCCTTCCTGCCAAGGAGTATTATTGCACGTGTGAAAAGGTTGCTTGTGATTATTCACAAGCGGTGTAATTCCGCAAACGATCATTAACATATGGATTCCATTTTATAGCCATGATTAGAAGATCGACATTATACTTCAACGATGTATTCGCTTATGTTTGTTTCGATTGACTTGATTGATGTATGTAAGACAGGAAGGCTGGTCGAACAGACTCAAGGCGGAACACAGAGGTTAAAACACAACTGAAACAAAGGTCAACTAGTCTTTATTGATTAACACTGAAACAATTAAAACAAGCGATATAAGTGTGATTTACAAAACATGAACATTCAGTTATAAGATTACATTGGCAAAATATAAAATGAACAAAGAATATATGCCAAATTACAAGACTTAAACATTATCGAAACTACGGATTATACAGGCACACAACAAACATTAGGCTAAGATTTAATAAAGACGTATGATAATTAAGGAACATTTTTACATAGTAATAACTAAAACACTCAGCTATAAAAATGAGAAATAACATAAAGAGGAGCCCAAAGCCCACTGTGGAGGTAAATATCCAAAGTTAAAGTACGGCATCGACAAGATTTCGCTTGCTGTTTACAATAGCGGACATGTAAATTACCCATAATGCACCGCGCTAGACGTTTAATCATGGAACAACCATCGTGAGAGAGAAACAAAATCTTGTCGATGCATTTGGATATCTGCCTCCATAGAAGGCACATGGAGCTGAAATTAATAGGATGTATTATTTAGGTAGATTACTCAACATCAAGAGATCCTCGATCAGCTGAGCGAAGTGGTAAAGTTGTCTGAGCAGAGGTGGCCAAATCCCGACCGCAAAATCATTACCTTTCGGCGTAGCTCTAATCAGAAGTCTATCAAGCAGAGGTATGAAACTAGCCATTAGGCCTACGGTACCCAGTCTCTACGGTATTGTGACTAGGCCAGCGCCCTCTATCGAGAAATAGAGAAACCTCGAAGAGCATGAATTGGATGTAGAATACCTAATGGGTAAATCATTCTAAAACTATTTCTTCCGCTTGACAAAGGTTATATTTTACCCATAAAGCGTTAGAAGATTCTGATATTCAAACTGCGCGAAACGAACGAAATCACCCTTTTCTTGCGCAAGAGTCATAAGGCACTATGAAAGTCCTCTGAATACCGTTGGGTATAATGGCTGGTTTCATATACTTCTGTTTGATAGACTTCTGATATAATCCATCTCACATTTCAAATCCTATTTGCATTTGCTAAAATATTTAAATGTATAAGACATGTGTATATTTATGGTTTGTTATTCGTTGTGTCTGTTAGTTCACTTTGACTGATAATCGCTCACTATCTTGTCACTTTTATCTACATTTACGTTGAATAAATAACGAGCATTCATATGTTTGGTTAACAAAGTTTAACGTAAGGAATACAAGCCAGATTTGTTTTTCCGTCTAAGTGTTCACAATTTGCTCATCTTAACAATTCTAAAACTACTTTATTTAATAATGTTGTTAATATTCACATGGTGATGGTTAAGATGGTGGTTTGATCAATATACCGAAACGTTGAGTCAAACTGAATTCATTTTCTTTCTTTTGAGTGCTCACTTAATTTGTTAAAGTTTCTGATCGTTGAAAATATCTGCGCACAGTAACGATAACAGCGGTTTTGTTTGGCTTTCTTATCAATTATTGCAGATTTGTTTATTTTTTTTTAGCCAATTTTAGTGTTTACTTTGTGGCTTCATTAGCTATTTGGATTCTACAAAAGTTAATAGATTTAGTTGTATCTTTTCTTTCCTTTTTATTTTGTCCTGTTTACTGTATGCTGTTTATTGTGTGCTGTCCACTGTGTGTTGTGTATTTTGTCCTGTTAACTGTGAGCTGTTTATTGTGTACTGTTCACTGGATGTTGTGTATTTTGTCCTCTTTACTGTATGCTGTTTATTGTGTGCTGTTCACTGTGTGTTGTGTATTTTGTCCTGTTTACTGTGTGCTGTTTATTTTGTGCTGTTCATTGTGTGTTGTGTATTTTTTCCTCTTTACTATATGCTGTTTATTGTGTGTTGTTCACTGTGTGTTGTGTATTTTGTCCTGTGTACTGTGTCCTGTTTATTGTGTGCTGTTCACTGTGTGTTGTGTATTTTGTCCTGTTTACTATGTGTTGTTTATTGTGTGCTGTCACTGTGTGTTGTGTATTTTGTCCTGTTTTCTGTGTGCTGTTTATTGGGTGCTGTTCACTGTGTGTTGTGTATTTTGTCCTGTTTACTATGTGTTGTTTATAGTGTGCTGTCATTGTGTGTTGTGTATTTTGTCCTGTGTACTGTGTGCTGTTTACTGTGTGCTGTTCACTGTGTGTTGTGTATTTTGTCCTCTTTACTATGTGTTGTTTATTGTGTGCTGTCACTGTGTGTTTTGTATTTTGTCCTGTGTACTGTGTGCTGTTTATTGTGTGCTGTTCACTGTGTGTTGTGTATTTTATCCTCTTTACTATGTGTTGTTTATTGTGTGCTGTCACTGTGTGTTGTGTATTTTGTCCTGTTTACTTTATGCTGTTTATTGTGTGCTGTCACTGTGTGTTGTGTATCTTGTCCTGTTTACTGTATGCTGTTTATTGTGTGCTGTTCACTGTGTGCTGTTTCGGCACACTTTCTTGCGGACAGTGGCACATTGATTTGTTAAGCTATTGTTTTGTGAATCAAGCTAAACTCATGGTCTATGTTTAGTCTTTCTCAACATGAAAATTAACAACAAAAGTATACAGAATATGAATAATATATTAGGTATTAAAACGTGTACAAAACAATACGAAATGGTCAAGAAACGTTATCAATATATATAAACAATGGATCAATTTAAAGAGTAAATATTCAGAGATATTCACTGATATATGAACAATCAAAGGCACGCGAATTTAAAATTAACCATTTTCTCAAAACGTAGTTTGAGTTTTATAAAATCAAGATTCAAATGTTAATTGAATGCATCCTTTAAGAGCCTTGAAGAACAGTCTGCTCAGTGTTGAGATAGTAAAGAGAACGCCACCATCAGGCCAGCCAGGAGTCTTGTGCTGGGCTCACTTATATAACCTGTTCACAAGATAAGGAACACAATTTTATACAATCACCTAATTAATTGCATAACGTCACAAGTGATAGTGTTAAGTTCTTGCATGATGAAATAAATCACACTATTATAAACAATCATTCACAGAACCATTCCCCGATTTCGCAGCAAACAGTATAAGTCCAAATCAAAACCAACACCTTTCGGCCGCGACGGCTTGCCATAGCGAACAGCAATAAATAACATATACAATCACCCATTTTAGACTCCGCTTTCCAAAAACTGACAAAAGAAATGGAGCAGACACATTAAGCAAATTATTGTGTTAAGCTACTATAGTATACACGAAACGTCCTAAAAAAAAGTACAGTCGTATTTTCGTACAAAGACAGCTAAGACCCTGGGGCTCGTGTCACAAAGCGATCGTAGCTTACCTTGAACGTAACTGTCATGGCAACAATATGTCTTCAGCACTGGTCGTCATGGTATTTACGTTTAACGTAAGCTAAGATAGCTTTGTGAAACGGGATTCTGAATCATCATGCATGTAAGCTGGACAAACCATATTCCTTACATAACTAGCAAGTTATCATGAAGCATAGGTATCATTAAACACGTCAGACAGTCTCGATAGAAAAAAGGCAAAATACATTTTCTCTCATTTACCATTTACCACTATACTAACCCACTTTGGGGAAACACATATCATACTAACTTTCTACCTCTTTTTCGACTGCAAAATAATGTGGATCCCTTTCTAGAACTAGTCTGATCACACTGAGCTTATAAACAACATAAATATATCTATCATTTAAACACTTTTTTTCTTCATATTTCCTCATAAATATATCCACACAAATAAAGTTTTCCTATTACAATTTGTATTTTTTCCCATCCACTGTCCGATCGAGATCCGTCAAGAAATCCTTCTTTCGAACTCTATATTCAATATTCTGTCCAAATAACGTCTCTCACCTTACATTGTATTTCAGTGCTTATCTTAGGATATCCACCGGCGTGTTCAATACATTAAATTATATAGCAAGCATTTCATATGGGCTATGTTAAATTTTGAGACAAATTGCCACGATCCTCCGCATTGGGGATCACGTGACAAGCAGACACAGTCTAGGAGCCTGTCCCTTAATTCGTACTTTGGTACACTCTTTATTATTAATAATTAGTGAACCAAGGTAATAGTTTAGGGGCAGGGTACTATACTAAAACAGACATTCCGCGCCCAATTTCGAGCTAACCGCGGAAACACATTTTAAATCGTTCAATGGCGACAGGGTTTCTGCTGAGAAATGATTGATTTTACGTGAATATGGACGTCGAGTCGTCCTTCTATGGCTCGATCTAACCCACAAGTGTTCCAGGAAGAAAACGAGATGGTTAGGCGATACAATTTTTATTTAGATAAACGGGTAGCGTTCGCTTAAATTAAATCGAAAGGTTAGCAAGACTCGCCCAGCGTAACTTGAGATCATATAGCATCATGGACCGTCAAAAATATTTCCAAGTCGATCTTAACGATTTATTTTCGAAAAGTCCTGCTCGAGAGCTGGTGGAATCTTTTTCCACAGGGATGGCTGACCTTTATGTATCCGACCCATTCCATTGATTCAAGTCTACTCCAGAAAGAATCACAAAAGCTCAACTCATCAGTAGCCTTTATACATGCCGGCCACTTAGTTTTCCCTGATTTTATACGTTGTCTTACCTGAACATCTTTCATATGATATGTCTCTACTTGAACTTTGGTTATCCGACGTGGCCGTAACTGTGCAGTAATAATAAGCCTCGTCCGAACACAGTAGTCCCGTCACTGTCAGAGTTCCTTTCGGAAGAGGGGTCGATTCCACGTCAAATGACGCCCTTGATCTCAAATCCGTGCCGTTCCATTTTGCGTTGGCACTGATCCCCGAGTGAGGAAAACGACTGCTCACGATCTGAGCATAGATCGTTTCATTTTCTCGTTTCCGGAAAACTGCTATTTCAGCCGAAGGATTGTCCCAACCTGAAGTTGTGGATCGTTCACAGACAAGAGAGGCCACAGTGGTCTGTGCATTCGAACCCTCCTCAATTGTGACGGAAAGTGTCGTTGCACTAACTGAAAAATAAGAAACACTGTTATGCAAAAGGTTGTTTCGGTCATATAACCTATGGTACATTACTTATAATTGAAAAGCGCTATAGCCGTACACATGTGAGTGGTCTGACTTTACTATTTCAAAATAGGTGTTATATTAAGGTTTACCCATATAGTATAGCCTATACAAGATGGGAACACATACATTTTAAAGTCGGATTATTAAATATAAATAAATTTAAACAAATTTATATCGTGGGCCCATGTCTTGTGGGCGTTCTTTTAGGTTCTCCGCGATGTGCTGATTCACCTCGTTTCGGTCATGTGATGGCGACAACAGCATCGCAAAGAACCAAAAAGGACGCGAATCAGACATGCGCTTTTATAAACGGAAATAAATGTTTTCGTTTCTGTGACGTTTTGATTTGGATAGCCGATTCATTGATATAAAATGTAATCTTTGTGTAAAAAGATCTTTCGAGAAGCCGTTTGAAGTGCAATGTTGACGTTTGGTATCGCCTCAACTTTTAAAGTTATAAAGACAAATCCGTTTTTAAAAATTTATTTGCTTATTTTTTATTTTTATAATATAATAAATTTAATTTTAAAAACTTGACAAATACGAGGGAGAAAAAACGGTAATTTGTCAATAACGTATTTTATTGACAAACTCATGCTGTTAACTCGATAGACATGACACCAGATCAACATGAGCCATACACGTGGGTTAGACGGTTTTTGAATATGAAAATTGTTATTGTTTATTATTCTTGGTCAGCATATACTTTAATTTATTCATGTAATATGAACAATGATTATTTTCTATGCATATGTCAAATTTACCAGAAACTACAATGTGTGGTGGAGAGTCTGACTACATGGATTATCTTACCTAAAAAAATATCATGCACTGATTTTCTTAACTTTTTAAATTATTACAGTTTTTCGCAAAAACCTATGTCTAGACGCAATATCTACCAACCTCCTCTATATTGTTCTGACCATTCCACCTCTAGGTTTAGGTATATGTAGTGCACCAGTATCATTTCAATTCAGACTTATTTCTTGCTATTGAAAAAGAAATCCATCCGAAAAGCTTCTAGCCCGACAGTGTATCCTGTTTTTGATAAGTAGTTCTTATCACAAAACTCTGTATATGTTTTAAGTTTACCATTCTTTGTTATATTTTATTGCTTTACGTTGTTCATCTTGTCCTGATTTCTTGAATTATAGAATTTCTGGCTAACCACTTCTTGTTTTGTGATAGAACACAACGTTTCGATACATATGCCTGTATCATCATGAGGTGTAAATTGACTAAACAAAAATAGGAGAGGTAGAAGTTATATACCAGTATAAAGAAGTTAAATAAACAAGGTCAAATGTTCTGGTGAACAGTGTGGACAATAACCACAGATAAACTATCTAACATGCTACATGTATAATAAGAGGATTAATGTTCCAAAGTAACTGCCTAAGTCAT
>JAQQZZ010097200.1:0-32547 GCA_030265115.1 Mopalia vespertina | reverse complement strand
GGGGTCGTGTCAAATTTTCGGTTATTCGGTTAGCGATTTTACTATTCGAATACCTTCAAGTTTGTAACCGTTCACGGGTACCTGATTAACCGTTTCAGCACTAGTTATTTCACTAAAATGACGGCATGCCAGTCCAATGGGTGATTGAAACCTCCCTCGATATCCTGGCAACAAAGAATTGATACATCGGTGTTCTACTCCATCCGTAAGGTGTGGAGTGTTTTCATAATGCAGTGCTAAGTTAAGACAGTTTTGCTACTCTTCAAATAAACTGTCCTTAGCCAGAGGGTGGCAACAGACAAAGACAAGACAGGAAAATTAAAAGACACAATACAAAGAGGCCACAACATCACTGCATCAAGTTGTGCCTTCAATAGCTCTTGAGAGCACCAGGACAAAAGGAAGCTCCTCCAATCACCACCTGTCAATATAAAATTGACAAACTATTCATAGATATAAGCTGACTATTGAGGTATCATTTCTACTTACCATTTCAATCTTCTCCATGTTATAGAGAGGATAGTTTGGTGCCATGCCAGTTATGGCTGCCCTCAATCTAAAGTCAAAAGAAATATATTTTTACAGTAAAAAATGATTTCATAAAAGTCATGTGTTATTAAAAAAAGCTTAGTTAATTGATTAAATAAATAAATGTGTTCTATGTCACATGAGCATAATTAAAAACCATCACAAGCTCTTAATGTCCAGTAAAACATTTGTGAATTTCATAATAGCTAAATATTGATAGATTGATTGATGTTTAAGACCGTTTTTTAAGTGTATTTCACTTTAATGGCAGCAGTGTACTTCCAAAGAGTGAACAGCAACACAACCATAATGTGATACACGTAGTGTTATACAGAAATGCTCTGTTGGAAAATGTATGTTTCCCCAGAGCAGACTGCGTCAATACACTCCAATTATACTAACCATTGCCAGAAAGCTTATAGCTAAATAACACCCTCATAAAACAACACAGCAAGTATATTGTCCCAAAGGTTAACCCATATAAAGACATTTATAAGCTGGCAGAATCCCTCATAAGAAAAGCTTAACAGACTGACCTGAAGAATGGGGTGATTGGGGTGATCCTAAAGTTCTCATATCTCATCACCCGGTAGAAGTAGTCAACCAAATCACACAAATAGTAACGGTTAGGCCTGAAATTGTAAGAAATATCATTACCTAGAGTCATCTAGAAACCAAACGAGTCGTAACTTAAACCTTACAAAAATACCTTAATTGGTATTAATACTATTAGGATATTTGACTTGCTAATGTACTCCATGGAAAGCCAAATGAACACAACCATAAAATGTGAAGTGCTGTGCTCTGTTAGAAAACTAATGTTCCTCTCTTGCTAAGCAATTCATTATATGATTGATTGATTAGTGTTTATGCAATGCTTAAGGGTAGTTCGCTTATGTGACGGCAGTGTATTCCAACAATAATTGACACTAGCACAACCAAGATGTGAAGCATTTCTATAATGTTGAAAAGATCATTTTCCTCCAGTGCTTAGTAAAGACAGCATTGCACCCTTCTTAGCATGAAGGTATTAAAAGTTCAAATAGGATATGAAAATTACAGGAACACTTGTAATACAACACCAAATTCCACTGCTGGGTTTCTCAAAAGAGAAACAGTTCTGTAACCTCTCAAAGAAACTTATAGTCCAATTGCATAAGACAGCAGTAAGCTTACCCAACGATATCAAAGGTCTTCCCAGCTGTGTTATTGTCGTTGAGAGCATTGATGACACCAGTAGCAACATCAGATACCTAAACACAACATATGTGAAGTTATATATTCTGGGCTGAGAATTAAACAGCTACATGTACTCTTTTGCCAAATTATTGATTGATTGGTGTTTTACGCCGTGCTTAAGGGTATTCACTTATATGACGCAGTGTATTCCAACAATAATTGCCACTAGCACTACCAACAGTGTTGATACTGTTGAAAAATAATTTCCCTCCATAGTGCTAAGTAAAGACATTAATTTTGTCAAATGGAGAAACAAGTCTATGTACAGCAATCAAACAAAAATGGTACAGTTTTACAAAAACCTAACTCTCTATTTTTCTTATATGAAGTATAAGTGCTCCAACAGTGAATAGCCACACCCACAAAATGTGAAGCGTTTGTCTCAGTTAGAAAGTGAATTGCTAAATGAAATCTGAGGAAGGAGAACACAACAATTATTATAGTGTCAATGAACAAAGATTGTCCACAACTTGTATCTATAAAATATCATTTATTAGGTGAAATATTGTACTCACAAAAACTGGCTGCTTGATTGTCTCTCTACCTCTTTTCCACAATGATATGGAATTTAGTGATCTCCTCCCTACACAAAAACAGTATGGAAAATTGCTTTAAGAATCGTACTGTGATATAATAAACAAAAATTTCCTAGTAACACATTACAAATTATAGAATTAGACATGAGTATTAGACTAAATTTGTTAACACAAGATGCACTACACCACAATAGATCAGCGGTGTGTGTGTTTGTGTGATTAGGATTTAGCATTGTACTCAAGGGTATTTCACTTATATGACAACAGATTGTCCATTTCACACTTTTTCTTGCCTAAATACGATGGAAAACTGAGAGGAAACCTTGTACAACCCACCCCTGAGATAGCCTGTGGCACATGTGTGACTCACTCATATACCAGACAGTCGACAGACGGACTCGAACCCTTGAAGAATACATCAAAGTAGGATAAGTAGGCAGACACGCCAACCACTAAGCCACAAGTGCTGTGGCCAGACTTTAAATATACACATTCCAAGGGACCATCTGTGAGCCAAGCATTTTAAATATTTCTATCATGATTATGGTGCTTTGTTGCATTGTCAAAACTTCTCATGAATATTCTTTAGATAGTCCATATTATTGACATCCATTATGGGGTATAACACCAGTCACATCCCTCAGATATAAAGGGCACGGCTAAGTTACAGTCAGTGATTGTCAATAAGGACACAGGAAGTCCCTGTCACATGTTTAAATGGTATTGGGCAAAGCGAGTGAACAAAGAGCACAAGCAAATGAATGCATTTAATAACACTGCCCAAATCTCAGAAATCAATAATTGGTGTTATCGCTTTCGTTCTATTAATGAGACTTACAGAAGTGTGTATAGTGCCTGAGGAAACGGTCCTCCGGTCCAAAGACATCAGCCTGCTTGAATATCGTAGCATCTGGGAACTCTTCCTTAACAGCCAGTTCACCTTCAGCCTGTCAGAAAATCATAGTCATCATAATTACTCTCTATAATGCAAAGGTTCATCATTTCAGTCTTATGTTCGGATTGTAGGGCTGTCACATTTCAACCTTTTTTCAATTCGGTTCGATTCTGGTACAAAATGACGATAGATTCAATGTAGCTTGTAGTCTTTCATTTTTTTTCTTTTGGAGGAAAACACTGGATAAATATTATTTTGATCCGAGTAAATTATGTGAAACATCCTCATCTTTGTACGATCTGTGTTTTTTCTGGTTATCTCCACGTCATATATGTACATGTATTTTCCATTCAAGTAATGCTTTATGTGTATTACTGTCAGACTACATGTCTTCAAGTCCACCAAGCTTGGACAATGCACGACAACAGCCAGCCAAGTATCTCAAAGAGAAGGGTTATGATACAACAACAGCGAAGCGATAGGAATTGTCAGTATTACTAGTTAGCAAGATGCATTGAGAAATAAACAAGAATAAACAACACTTGAATTTATTATGCAGTTTTGATCGCGTAATACGAGCTCATATACAAGAAACAATCGTGTCTAAAGTAAGATCGCACAGAATGTTGCCTGACATGGCATTAATGCAAGTGTTAAATTACAATACTATGGTCTCCATTTACCAAATTGAACCAAATCAAAATTAGAGTATACTGAATCGAGAGGTGTGAATCGCGATTAATCAAAATTTGTATTAATCATGACAGCCCAAGCGGATTGAGAGACATCAATTACTGTGACCCCTAAAAGCTGTAAAAATTAAATAACTGGGTGTAAAAGTAATGTATTTGTTAAGAAATTTGCAGTCAATACTGAGAGAAATATTGACACCTGCAAACATTCAATACTTAACAGACCAATACCAAAGAATAACCCAAAGAAAAGTAGCCAGGATTATCATATTTTTCATTCTTGCTTCATATTCTCCCACTAATTATTTACGCTAAGTGTATTCAAAAAGATGACTTTCAAAATAACTTTTCATTCGAATTGTTTCTGCAAGCTGAAAATTAACTCATTTCAGTAAATTTCAGCTCTTTGATAAAACTGATAATAGTTTTTTGTCTATTTCAGTAGGAAAACTATCAAGGGTCTTTTCTTTTTTTTTTGGGGGGGACCAATTAGGAGCAGTTAGATCAGATTTACTCAAATATGAGCTTGTCTTTCTTGGGATTTGGTGGCAACGGGTTGATGGTTAAATTCCTGTATGGGTCAACACCTGCAAAAGTTTCTGAGCTAATTTATGTTCTGACAAGAGGTGTTATGATAGAGAAATTACAGTGCCTACCTTTGATGTTAAACACTTGGATCCTCCTTTGATGTAGATTTCCTGGGGATTCAGACTGGCATTAAGGGATGAGAAATGAATGAGTCTCTCTACCCCTTCTTCCCTGGCCAAGCGGGCTATCGTCCGGCTGGCTTTAACATGTACATCATCAAAGGAAAAGTTCCTAAAATACCAAATGACATGATAAGCTACTTTAACTGATGCTTCACTACTGTTCAGACATTAGGTTTTGTTCGTGTCACTACCAGCAGAAATAACCTGTTATGTACTATAAGTTTTGAACAACATTTAGAAGCGGAGTAACATTACTATATAATTTCTGGATAACCACCTCTTATATTGTGATAGATTGTTTTGTTTGTTTGATTGGGGTTTAACATTGTACTCAAGCGTATTTCACTTATATGACAACGAATTGTCCACTTCACACTGCTCCTTGCCTTATTACGGTGGAAAACCGAGAGGGTTTGTTTGTTTGATTGGTTTGTTTGTATGATTGGGGATTACCATCGTACTCAATGGTATTTCACTTATATGACGACATGCCAGCCCAAATGGGTGAAGGAAACCACCCTCGACACCACTGGCAACAAACAAAGACAAGACGGGACAAATACTGGACAATGACAGGATGCAATACAGACACCACAAACAGATCGGCTTCCTGTTCCCCTTTAGCTCTGAGAGCACCAAGGCAACATGAAGCTCCCTCCAACCACCCGCGCCCGCCCAACGGGTGAAGGAAACCACCATGGACATCATTGGCAGCAAACAATCTCAAGACGCTTTGTCAGCACCAGGGCAACAGAACGCTTCTTCCACAACCCGTAGTGCAAAAACACTTAACAGGGTTGGGCAACATGAACCCATAAGTTTTAAACCATTGTAGTGATGACTGAGTAATGTACATCAGAGTTTCATTTCTTTGGAAATTTAGGCTAAGTCATCTTTACAATAGAACAAGCAAACCAAGAAAGATTCAGTAGCTTTCATGCAGTTCTTTTCTTAAATTCGACGGAAAACTGAGAGGAAACCTCATAAAAATTACCTCTGCGATTGCAGGAGTCACATTGTGTGACTCACTCATATACCTGATGGTCGAAAGATGGATTCAAACCCGAGAAAAGATTAATTTAAAAAAAATAAATGTGAATTAAATGTAAAAAATTTAAAATATACAATACCATTGAGCTGATTTTCTGATTTGATTTTCCGTGTAGCAGCATATTCCACGAGTCTGGCCTGGTGCTGTTTAATCTGTGTCTTTAGTTTGGTAGAAAGCTGGTAGAGCAGCTTACCAATATCCTTATCAAGTCCATCACTGTTACTTTTCTTAGCCTAAAATATTATTATCAGACAGTTACACAAAGGCAGAAAAACAACAGACCACTCGGTTTTTTAAAATTCAGGTACGCTTCAGTAATGAAAGGAAAAGTGCCAATTCTGTTATAAATTACAGTCCTAAAATAAAAACCAAATGGCAGGTTATATATACACAGGCCCAAAACATCCACTCAGCCCAGTTCAAGGAGAACCTAAGTTTTGTAAGGGGGAAACCTAGCATTTTAGAGTTTGTCTTTACAGAAAAGTAAATGAAAAGTAGAAAAAAAATTCCATGCATGGTCGGCATTGTAATTTTGAGGCCTTTCCATGTGGACAACATGACCATCCATGAATGCGTGGTTGTTGGAACAAGACATAACATAGCGCCAAAATAAGAGTTTAGATGCTTCGGACAACTAATTTTAATATAGTTAAGAAATGGGTTTTTGTCAGGTTATGTATATAAAAGGTCACCTATGACATGTGAAAAGTGATCATAATTAGTTCACAAATTTACAGTCCACAAAATGAAAACCGAATGGCATGATTTTATTAAGTCTGACAGTCCGGGTTAATTTTAAACTTTTAGCTATACCGGACAGTTTAGACCACGTTAGTCCATAAATTTTTGTTACCAAGATTCGCATTACGCACCTTAATCATAAATGTCCAATCAGATATACTTTTTTTAGGTCACTCGCAAAGTACATGCTGTAGCAGTCTGTCCTCTGATTGGCTCCCCTTGAAGTGTTTACTGAATATAAGTCATTTTACGCTTTATTCCGAAAGTTTTTGTACGCCAAAACATCATATCTTTGTTGACTATTTACAAGGTTTGTTTGTTTGTTTAGTTGGGGTTTAACGTCATACTCAAGGGTATTTCACTTGTATGACAATGGATTGTCCACTCTGTTCCTTGCATATAATTACGATGGAAAACTGGGAGGAAACCTCGTAAAAACCAACCGTGCGATTGCCGGAGCCACATCGTGTGACTCACTGATATACCTCAGGGTAGACAGACGGAATCGATCCTGTGAACAGTACATCAAAGTAGGATTAGTAAGCGCACCTATATACAAGCAGATGCATAGCTACGCTCCAAGAGTCTTCATTACCTTTTTGATTTCAGCGAACGCTACCATATTTCTGCAATTAAACTTCCAATAGACAAAAATTGTATAGCGTTACCTTGATTTAAACCATCTCATTTACTTCCTTGAACACTTGTGGGTTAGATTGATCCATAAATTAAATGACCACTCAGAAGTACCTCCCTCGCTGTTGATTTGACGCAACATATCTGCTTTAGTCTGGTACCCTGCCCCTAAACTTGTACTTAGCTTCACTCGTTATTAATATTACAAGTCCACGAAGGTATAAGGGGCAGGGTACCAGACTACGCCTGCTTGTCATGTGATTCTCAATGCGCAGGATGGTGGCAGTTTGTCTTAAAATCCACATAGCCCTATATGAAATGCTTGCCATATAATTTAATTTGCACGGGAGTGCATGTTTAATTTATTGAACACGCCGGTGAATATTCAAAGAAAATCACAGAGTGTTTTAAAGCCAGGTAACTCAGGTAAGGGGCCATATGGATTTAATATCCACCACAGGCACACGAAGCAATGTTATGTTTGGCCGCTAATGAGAATATACAGAGACGGTATGAAACAGCAAGTTTCAACAAACAGCCAAAATAAAAAAAATAAATGCAAACCCGCTTTAAAACTGTGCCTGGCTTTTCACACAGCTATTTATTGTCTATCCACACATATTTCAGTCCTGTAACTACATTGAAAACTCTGGTAGAGCATTAAATAACGTTTTTCTCAAACACTACACGGTGAGCCAGTCAGAGTACTATGAGGGTGACCTAGAAATAGTGCAGCTGCCTTGTAACAATGTTTTATAAATATATCTTTAGAGATATCATCATTTTAAAGTATGAACGAATCATAGCTGCTCACTTTGAAAGTGTTTTGGGGTGGCTACAGCTTCTGTCATATGGGACAGACAGGCTCTGGAAAAACATCACTCAAAAAGGTTGATAGTCCATAAATTTTTGTTTACAAGATGCGCATTACACGCCTTAATCATAAACGTCCAATCAGATGTACTTTTTTTAATGCATGCTGTAGCAGTTTGTCGTCTGACTGGCTAACCTTGAAGTGTTTATGGAAAATATGTCATTTCACGCTTTAACAGAGATTTTAACGAAGTTACGGGACTGAAATATGTGTGGATTAGTCCATCCAGGAATTCCTGTAATGGCTCTAGCACAGGTCCGTTTTCGTCGTAAAAACATGATAAAGCAGGTGTTCTCAAATGGAAAAAGACTGTCCTCAAACAGTTGTTCACAAAAGAGTGTTAAGCAAACCTGACCTTCTTCCGTTGACTATCGACGGTATAACCCACTAAATCTGATCGAATCTAACACGATTCGATAACTTTGACATTCGGCCGTCTTGACAAATCTACCCAATCAACAGACTAAAATCCGTCACGTGACTGGAAATTCCCCTTTTCATAGACTATCAACGCCAAGGGTATATAGCTGTATCGTCAATAAAGCGTGAGACTGCATTGACGATACCTGGATCTAGTGTCACGGTGAACGGGTGATAAGTATAAGATAGCTGTGGGAAAAGTCAGGTAAAGTTTAAAAGCGGGATGGTACTTTTTTTTCTCTTTTTTGGCTGTTTGTTGAAACTGGCTGTTTTGTACCTTCTCTGTATTTTCTCATATTAGCGGCCAAGCATAACATAGCGTCGTGTGCCTGTGCTTCCACACATTAGTTTTCGTTTCGAGTAAACAAGTAAAAGCCGGAAAATGAAAGTACTTTCGTTATGAGGACGATCTTAAAATAAAATAGAATAGTTAACCAACCTGTTCAATGGCTATCTTTAAATTCTGAGAAACAGCTTCATTTTTCAGAGTTTCCTTTGCTTTCTGCTCACTTAGTCCGATGCTTACAAAAAGCTCTACAAGACTTTCGTCTGCCATGTTGTCGAATTAGAAACACTGAAGAGCTCTGGAGAGGGGAGATAATTCGCAAGCTTTTCATAGCCTCTACACCTATTTACTTTGGTTTACATCATACAACACACCTCTTTCTTGATATTGCGTCACCCAATTTTGTTGGCTTGTGATAAAATTATTAAAAAAACTATTTAATTTGTTAAGCCATTGATTGATTGATCAAGTGAACAAGTGATCGATTGATTGATCCAGTATTTGATTGATTGATTGATTGATTGGTTGATTGATTGATTGACTGATTGATTGATTGATTGATTGGTTGTTTGGTTGGTTAAGTGGTTGATTGATTGATTTGTAAAGTGATTGACTGATAAAGTGATTGATCAAGTAAGTAATTGATTGATTGATAAAGTGATTGATTGATTAAGTGATTGATTGATTGATTGAGTGATTGATTAAGTGATTGATTGAGTGATTTGTTGTTCGATTCATTCATTCGTTAGCCGGTGGTTGAGTGGGAGCTTCCTGTTTTTCGCAGAGCTAAGGGATAATTACATGTGAATGCGTTGGAGATTGTCTGGTCTTGTCTTTGAGGCGTAAAACCACAATCAAGGAAGCAATTAAACAATCATTCATACAATCGATTGGTTTATTCAATTGCTGTTTCAATAATTCATTCAGTCTTTCATTTATTGGTCCTCCATACACTCTTCTTTTTTTTTACTATCTGGCTGGGGATTTGTATACGGACTTATTATGTTCGTTACTCTCCATTGTGGTTATGTTGCTTGTGTTCTGGGTAACTGGTAAACCTAGGTTACCGTAGCCATATACTAACATTTAGCACCACATTAAAACCAAAGATTGTTTCAATTGACAAGTGGGCTCGCTCGCCAGACATGGCATATGGATGAAGCAAATAAGTTTGACATAAAACAAAAACCCAACAACAAACAAACTAATTAATGTTAGGCCTATATAAATTTCAAAAGGCAGTATAACCGGGTGAAAGTTCAATCTACAGTGTGGGGCGCGTCGCTTGTGACTGAATAATTTAATATTTTGCTTTAAATCTTTCTAAATTAAACCTAAATTAAATAAAACATTTTGGTGCATTTTTTCCGGCATTAGTTGCATGTGCTTTGGATTTAAGATATGCCTTTCTATATAATTTGTGAATATAAGAATTGCTGGGACAGCCTTGTATTCAAAATTTTATTTCATCTGCATTTTTAACAATTAATAATACAGTTTAATAAAGTCGCACATGGAACTCCACAAACATAAAGCGTAGGGCCTACCTTACCGAAAGTGTATATGCAGGGCACTGAGTTAAACACGAAAGTCAATTTATATGGTATATAATTCCAGCGATTTTATTGATCAGTTAATATCCGATATAAATGTTAACTATAATCTGAATATACAGCAGGGTCATATATATATATACGGTCATGTGGTTTACCGATTCGATCATGTATCGTTTGGTTTGGCAGTGAGAAATAACAATTAAACGGAGTTTCATGTCCATATGTTATTTGCTCGTTGCTTTTTTGTCAATGGAATTATAATTGGTTGACTTATTTATGCAATAACTGGCCTCCATTGTCTGTCTTACTGGTGAGGTGTATGTCAAGAAACTACGAGTCAACAATAAGCCAACTGATTATTTTGATCTGCAAATTATTGGATTTTTTTATAACTGGTGTGGTCCCATTTGATAAAAACATTCTCAACATTAGCGGAAGTTTTTGGTCACAAGTAATTTAGTTTAGCTTTGTGTTTAAACATTAATTATTGTCATCTATGTTAACTTTAAGTTATAATGTGTATGATACATGTAGGCCTATATTGTTTTAGTTGTTAATAACGTCTTAGCTTCCCCATGTTCTTGTTACCGTGTATATCTCGGGTATCAAAACGGCAACAAGAAAATGGGAAACGTAAGAAATTAATTAGATTTGTTTGTTGCTTTGTTTGATTAGGGGTTAACGTCGTATTCCATGGTATTTCACTTATATCACGACGGATTGTCCACTTCACACTGCTCCTTGCGTTATAACGGTGGAAAATCGGGAGGAAACCTCGTAAAAACCACCCCCCGCGATTGCCGGAGCCACATCTTGTGACTTACTCATATACCTGAGCGTCGACAGATGGACTCGATCCTGTGAACGGTAGACCTACATGGAAGTAGGCTCAGAAAGAGCACTCGCTAACAACTAAGCCATGGACGCGAGCCGACATTATTAAAACTAGATACACTCTTAAGCTATATAAGTAAGTCTATATTCTGTCAGCACATTCGCGGTTATGGCGGTAGCTAAAGAGTTTTAGCGTCCCAAACTGTGTAATTGGCTACTTCGGATGTTGAAGTATACTCAAATCTTCAATTAAATAGACTTACCGGCTTGTACTGTTTAATATTCCCATCAAATAAATTCTAAATCCTTTTATTAGGTATACATGCCTTAAATATGGGAGTTACTGGCCCTTCGGCTAAAATTTCAAGTCTACAGTCAGGGTGGAAGACAGAAAATTGGCGGGTTGGCAACAGATACTAGAATCGTATTTCCTTACTTTCAACAAGGCTAGTGGGCGATTTGAAAATGTGACATATAAAAGCCCCAACTTGGGGTAAGTCGCAATGTCTGACCAGAGTGTATAAATTAATCTATTTCAGAAAGACTTTTTGTACTACATGTATCAAAACAAATTTAAGTCAAGTGCATAGCTGAATAATGTGGCTATGTACTGTGGTATTGTGGACTTTCTCGTGGACTTATTGGCTTACATACCCTGTTTCAACTAAAAAGTGATGCAACGTGCCCGGTCTCCCCTATCTCTGAATAAGGCTACATTATATGAAGTTACACAGTTATGTGCACTCTAACTCTGTATCTCTACATAAGGTTACATTATATGATAGACTACCAGAGATACAGAACTCTGTATTTATTATGACGACAGCATAGAAAAGCCACATTGTGAACTTTTTTGCCTTCAGATTATCAGTATCAAAAGGAAATAATAAGAAGGCTACTAATTAATGAGTCAGAGAACACAATGAAACCCTACTCAGCAGTTGGTGATTCCCATTGGTTTTCGATAGTATAACAGAGGACTTGAACTCCTAAAGGCAACCTAGTGATCGGGCCATAGCTATTAAGGAAATACACTGACTTAACTAATGCGGATTAAGAAACGATCTGATCTAGCTAGGTAGCAACAAATTTTCTCCCAAATTAATGTTTATAATTCCCTATTTTCCTTAAATCTGTGTTTAAATCACGATAAAAAGGGGACAGAACTCTGCCTAGGGGTCTAGTAGATTTGGGAGTACCTGGAAAAATGTGTCAGAAACACCTCCACAATGCATTCCATATCTGTCCTGAGCAGTTGTTACTTTGCTGTGCTGTCTGTTAGATCAATTTGATATGTTTTGTTTATTTTAACCATCTTGTGGTAGTGAACCGAAAAAACAAAAAACAAAACAATAAACTGAAATCAGAAGTCTATAAAGCAGAAGTATGAAACCAGCCATTACCCAGTCTCAATGGCATTGTGACCAGACCAGGGCTGATCGATGAAAAAGCTTCCCTTAGCGAGACAGAGAAACATCGAAGGACGTGAATTGGATGTTGAATCATGGGTAAATCATGCAACCCTGTTTTTAACCGCTTTTCAAACGTTATATTTTACCCATGAGGCATCAGTGGATTCTGAAATTCAAACTGCGCGAAACGAACGAAATTCCCCATTTCTTGCGCAAGGAGTCATATGGCACTATGAAAGTCCACTGAAAGTCACAATGCCGTTGAGACTGGGTAATGGCTCATTCATACTTCTGCTTGATAGACTTCTGCCTAAATATATACTCAACAGGGAGTGAACATAATTGTTTTGAGTTGTCAGCATACTCTACTATGTGAAACTTATCTGTGGAACTTGAATTCAAATGTTTAGACCAAGTTCTATGCAATTCTTTCGGTTATTGAACTTATATGACTGAATTCCAGTGGGTGAAGAAAACCACCCTCACACAACACCAGCATATACCGGCATGTACAGCTCATCAGTGAGAGTTAAGATAAGAAAAAAACAGAAAATAAAACCTTGATTTCTTTAATATTTTATTTACTAATAAAGACTTTAGTATCAAAATGGTTGTCTCAAGATAGCATCAAACCATATAACCATCGTATATATTGTATTAAACATACAAGATTATTTACTCACAAACATGATAGTAGTCAAAAGGTAAGATATATAAAGTAGATGTAAATCATCATTATTCGTATACATGTAAATAATAACATATACTGTGCCGATTCTAATGTTTTAGACAACTTAAAATTCTGATAGATGAAATGTGAAAGACATAGTCTTTAAGCTTTTTTAAACCCTTAAAAATGTCAAAAACTGTTAAGATTTTTATGGTAATTTATATTATAATATGTATTTCTAAAAATTGATCACACAGTCACAGTGACTTTGATTATTAAGAAAATGATGACTCATCTCTCGTTCTCGAAAAACTCCCAAGAGACAAGTTTCTAAATAGATCTTAATCTTGAGTTGTTCTGGGTAACTCATAACATTTTAAGAGAAGGTTATGCCATATACATGCTATAGAAAATATGTGATTAATATTAATAAACAAGGTGTTCGGCACAGGCTTTAGAATTATAATATGTAAATATATCACAGCATTTCTTGTATATTCCATATTAAAATTCATACGTATCACACAGGTTTGTAAGTAGACCATGGGTGGGTTAACATAGATAATCCACTGGTGGATTCATGAAGAATACTGTGGCTTTTACAAGATAGGCCTATCCACCAACCTAAAGTCATCTAAGAATGTAAATTCATCTGGGAATGTAAAGTCATCTGGGAATGTAAAGTCATCTGGGAATGTAAAGTCATCCATGAAATAGCTAAACCCTTCACTATAAATTCCAATAGTCATAAACATATAAAAACTGCATGTCAAAAACAGATAATAATGTACATTTCAATAATACTTAAAAGTCAAATTATTATTAATCTATCAATTTTAAAATGAATTAATTTGGTCCATGATTTCAGTCTCTCTAATTTCAATATTTACACACAATGAGCTATTTTCTTTTTTATAAATGTTACAATTCTGGTGAATAAAGAAATCAATCAATACTTGTTGTATTTATCAAAACATAACTCGGCTTAACTATATATTTGAATTGATAACACACCAAATTTATGAAACAGATTAAAATTTTAAATAAATTCAAAATGATTCAAACATAAGTTTCATTCGTCTCACTGAAATCCAATACAATTCGTTTTATCACAGTTATTTTAAATAAGTCTCTTAATTAATACAAGTACAATAGGAAATACTGTTCTGTAAAATACAAACTTACATAATGACAAACAGAATACTGTAAAAAATGCTTTCACAATACAAGCATGATTATGTAAATTGAAAAATAACAAACATTTTGGGCTACTAATAACTTCAAGCCATGTACACCCATACCACAGGGTGTCCACCCATTCGCCCCAGACAGGCCTGGCTATTTAAGGACCTCTTTATTAGGGTATGGACATTTCTTTTTTTTCACCAGGAGAAAAAAACATCAAGGTTGTTCCCAGGGGCCAAGAAAATATTTCTTGCAACCGGGCCTAGCAATTGAATGCCCTTTGTCCAATTTTTTACCACCTAGTAAAGAACAAGTAATGACCAAGCACAAGTACACTATGTAGTTAGTTGTCTGTTCCATAAGTTGGATTGCCCATGAGTGAATCCACCCCTCCCATGGCTACTCAATTCTCTGGAATACTCCACCAAAGCATTCATACTCAGGGGTTCCCATTTTGTTATAAATCTCGGATCAGATCTCTGCTTCAACAGCCGCTGTTTTTCTGCAAACAGATAAAAGTGGAAAATTGAAAAGTCAAATGATAAAAAATAATATAATCCAAATTATTTTGTTTTAATTATTGCTTTGGCTGGTTTGTAGCACAAACGGTTGTTGTAAAGAAGTTGGTGGATGACTACTTCATATATAATATATAATGTCCTAATGGAATCATTCCAATGATCATTTTAATATTAGTCTATTTAATTTCGCATATCACTACATTAAAGTGATCTTTGGAAATAAATTGAAACATTGTTACCAATATAAGAATAAGTAATAATTCATACTGAAATAACTTTGGTGGGTGCGTACCCACTAGTTCCACATTCATACGAGTCAGACAGCCCATTAGTCTGTTTGTCAGACTGGTTTCATAACCCTAGTCTAGTCCGATAGTCTAAAAGTTGGAAATTATGACTGATAATATAGGCTGTCGGACAATTAGTGGACATAATAATAGGTTGTTATACAGTACAGGTGTAGAGAGTAAATGTCTGAGGTTTTTCCCATTGGATTGAGGTTTAACATCTTACTGAAGTTATTTACATGGCCTACCAGTTGAATCTTCCCTGGCAATCGAAACTTTATGGCAATTATTTTTTAAAAGAGGACATAACTTAAGGCTGAACAACAGCTCCAGTTATTACTATAAAAACACTGTATACAATATTCGTATTTGGTGAATAAATAAACTCAACCTTACAGACGGAGCTTAAATGAACAAAAGACCAATGAATATCTCACCTGCAATTTCTTTCTCTTCTTCGTTCTTGGTGTCCGTGACAACCCTGGTCTCTGCCATCTCTGTGCCTCCACCAAACTCTTCCATCTCTACCTTTTTCGATTGAGACTTCTCCTTCTCTTGGAATTTGACAGAAAAGCCTCCATTGCTCTTAGGTTTTGATTCTGTCATGAATTTTAATTTGGGGTATTCCAGATATTCCAACTTATGACGCTGGTCATCTTCTTTCTCCCCATTGACATCTTCTTGACTATGGTCGTCCTCGTTTTCCAAAGCTAGTTGTCTCCCCTGAATCCATCTCTGATAATCTGCTTCAGATATCTAGGGATTTAAAAAAAAAAAATTAATAAGTGAATGAACTAGTCAAATACTGAATGAATAGGAAGTGGAGTGATTTAAAGACTAAATATCAACAAAAAAGCCATAAATATTTATCTTGAAATCTTTAGGTCAATCACACCTTTATAATTTAACATGGGTGGTGTGTTTTGTGGTTTATGCTATAGGCCTACTTAAGGTTATTTCATTCATACAAAAGCATGCCAGTACAATGGATAAAGGAAAATACCATTGTTTCATTGGCCAACAAATAGAGAAAGATTCCACACAAGACAACACATTACAGATCGGCTTCATGTTGCCCCTTAGTTCTGAGAGCAGCAGGGCAACAGCATGTCACATGGCAGTTTTTTCTATGAATAAAATAAGTTAGTTTCCATGGAAACCTGAAATTAAAAAGTTGGTTCTGTGGATTAGCCATGTTCATTGTCATGGAAGCCAGTAAAAAAATAAACGTGTTAAGTACACATCATTTCACACCATGCTTAAAACTAAAAGAGCCAGCCAAATGTTAGTTCAGCTCATTTGAGCTGAAGACAGAGATTGTTTCGTTTGTTTGATAGGGGTTTAATGTCGTACTCAAGGGTATTTCACTGATATGATGATGGATTGTCCACTTTACACTGTTCCTTGCTTAAATACAGTGGAAAACGGAGAGAAAACTTCGTAAAAGCCAACCCACTGTTGACTCACTCATATACCTAACATACAACAGATGCATGCGAACCCGTCAGCCCTGTACATCTAAAATAGGATTAGCAGACAGGCACACTAACCACTGAACCACAGCACAGTACATACGGTTTAGCAGACAGGCACACTAACCACTGAACCACAGATGCGGGCCCTCCATAAGCTACTGAAATGTCTGGCACTAGATTCTACTACAATGTAGCTTAACACAAATCACACCCTCACCTGATCGTCAGTCTCCGCCCACGAAGGTAGATATCGATCAATACTGTCGTCTCCATCAAGATTATTTAGGTCGGGTATTGGGTTGTTGTACGTCAACACCTTCGTGCGATCAGCATTCGTTAACGATGACCTGTGCATTATCTGCAGCTTATGACGATAGGCCTGCGTCCTCTGTAATTTACTCTTATCCAATAATTGTGGCATTTCAGGTACCTAGACAATGGAAAGGTTTATTGAAGTAATTAAACATCAAATCAAAATTTAACAGATATAGGTAAAAAAAAAATGTAATCAGATTGCTTTGGACAACTTTTATTTAGATATCAATGTGTTAAAATATGGATTACATTTCCTTAGCTTTACATCTGTTAGTTTAAAACACTTGATTAATATTGCTGTGAGAGAACAGCCACTGTTCATTGTTATGTTTGTTTGATTGGTCGTTCTTTGGGTTATTTCACTTATGTGACGACTTTGGATTGCCAGTATTTCACAGAAAACCAAGTAGAAACATTGTAAAAAGCACACCGTGATGTCTGCATTCACCAACAAAAGTTCCTCTTTTATAAGTAGGATCGAAAAGCAGCCATGACCCTACTTTTTAAGCTACATTGATAGGATTAACAGTTTTCCTGAGTTTGAATCCTGGTGGAATCATGCAATCAAAATTTTTCTGTTCTCTATATTGACAATTTTTTTTTTTTAATGGAAGCATGAACATTTTTTTCTTCTACACTTAAAAACTATATGTATCTACAAGTATGACTATACATCTATGTGTAATGTCAAATCAAACATATTTATTTCCAAGATTCATCCACAAACTTATTGATTATAATTGTATTAAACATTTTTCATTCATAGTCTTAAAATTGGATTTCATGATTCACATTATGTGCAATACTTTTGATATACATTAAACTGTGTAATTTATGGCCATTGTGTTAGTGAATTTTAGTATCCAACCTGTGCCATGTACCACAACAACAACAACAACAACCATTCACATCCATACAGAGTTCCAAGTAAATAAGAAATGGCTATCTTCTTTAATTTCATTGATCAGCGTTGGCCAGGGATGGATTCAATAACCACCCAAATAAGCAGACTCTTTTAAACCCTCTTTATTTCAGAACTTAATCATGGACAATAAATCAGACAATAATTCAAAATAAATCTCTAGATTCTGAAAAAAATCTATTCATCTAAACTATACTCTATCTACTGTTGATATTATTTTTAAATTATATTTTAAAAGATATTAATGTTCTATATCCTAACTATCAAAGTAAACAATCATGCAAACATAAACAAAAAGGCCCAAAAAGAATCCTGCATATGAAAAGATTTATATTTTAACTAATAGCTCAGCAGTAAAATCAAGGGCTTAGGCAAACACCCGTCCACCCATCAAAATGGACACCCTGATTTTCATCCCTTATTAATTATTAGTTAAGAGTTGCCTCCCCTCCACAACGTATCAATCAAAACTTAAGAGTTGTCTCCCTTGCCCTTTCTGTATTAACCAAACAAGCATTACTTCTCTTACTCACATCCTCCACAGTGCAGAAATTCCTCTGGACTACAGGTATGTTTTTGCTCAAACTCTGCCTGACAAATGCGCTGAATGATGACTGAGTAGCCAAATAAAAACACAAAATCAATGCACTACTTTCTATGTTACAATTCTAAAAAATAATGTCACAATGTTAAAACGAAATAAACATGGAACATGCATGGGTTAGACAGATAATGTTAATCTAGGTCTTACAGAAATAAAACATTGACAGGATATATATGTAAGCATTCTTTACAACTTTCAACTTAAGGTTATTTCAATTATATAAAGAACAGAGAATTGTTTATTTGATTGGAGCTAATCAGCGTACCCAAGAGTATGAAAGGCCTTTATATTCTAAATAACAGATCGGATTTGAATTGAATTTAGATAAAATATTGATAAAGATAAATATTCAATTTATAGCAAACACATTTTTTTCCCTATATTCAGGCAGTTCTGTCAATCTCTAGTACTATTCTATATTAGAATATCTGACTAATGCACTATTGCATAATTTTAATTTATTGTAACTCACTCTATCTACAGACTATTGTTTAGAACTACATGTACCATCAAAGTTATAAAAACAATCACAACATAGACTAAGTAACATTAAAACTAACATGCTTGGTAAGTAAAATTAATTTTGACAAAATAAAATGTGAAATAATTTGGTAATCATGCTTGCAACTGGAGTCTCAACTGGAGAAAGATTGACCTTCAGAGAAAGTGTGACCTTCAGATTTACCTTTAACTCTTCAGGAACATGACGATCATATCTCCTTAGTCTAGACATAGATTCGTTTCTTAATCCGGCCCACAATGCCTCTGCCCCAGCACCGTCTTTACAAAAAATGAAAAAAATAAAATAAAATGGTCAGGTGATTTATCAAGAACACAATTAAAAGGTCAAAGGGTAATGTGATAATACAGTAAAATTGAAAATCCAGTCAGATGGATTTTTTTTATAATATTGAGGTTGTATGTTGTAGTTGACATTATATCACTGATAAAACAGTGTGACCACCTAGTGGTCATCATCAAATTAAGGTTTGATTGGTTAATTGATGTTTAATGACTAGCTGAAATGTATTTCACTTGTATGATACAGGTGTACTCTCGACACCACTGGCAACAAACAAAGAATAAACAGGAGAATCACAGGGCAAAATACAAAGGTATCATACACCTTCATGTTGCCCCTTAACACCAGGGCAACAGGAAACACACTTTCAACCCTCTGTGAAAGATCAAACGAAGAGCAAGTTCACCCATATGATGCTGTGTCAGCCAAGGAAGCCACATCCATGTACGTCACTGGCAACAACAACAAAGCAGGACAATCACACGTGACAAAACAAATTCACAACAGATTAGCTTCATATTGCCCCTCACCTCTGAGAGCAACATAAAGCTCCTCAAAACCACTGTCTACAGCATTGTAAAAGGTAGCCTATATGATAGATCATGCTTGAGAACAATGTCTGAATACTTCAGACAAAGAAACATTGCACCCATAATGAACCAGAAGTTGTAATCCATAAAGCCTTGTGAAAAGTTAAATATATCAAATTCTAAACTCCTCTTTAACAAGTAATATAATACATGTGGTTAACTTCAACTTCTGGTATAATTCAAAGGTTGCTATATATGTTTAGGTTTGAACACGGCGATATTTACAGAATAAGTACAGCCTTTAAATGTCATTTCCTATTCAATTATTAGATAATGACAAGGGTGGACAATGGAAATAGAATGGCAAAGTGACTTTAAAATCAATGCATATTCGAGTGAAAATTGACATTCAAATTTGACATTTTGCAGATTTCTGAAGTTTTTACATATAGTGTATATTGAAATATTATTGTGTACGGAATTGAAATTGTTAACTCAATTTTTTACTTTCGGGAATAAATTGCAATAGAAGTGAAATCCAAAGTTCTTCAATTCAAATATCATTTGAAAAATCGTGTGATCATGATCGAAGCTAGGATTTTATTGATTGATTGCTTTGCAAAACTATTTTCACTAATATAGTGAATAGCGATGTGCCATAACACAATCATAAAATGCCAAATGTGTTGTTATGTTGGAAAATTACTGTTCCTCCATTACTATATAAATAAATTCAGTAAGACTATGCTCCAAAGGATCAATCCTAACTGTAGTTAGAATTTGAGTTTCTCATGTTTTTGTTTAGTGATTTTGATCTTGGTGATGATCAAAATGTTATTTAACATCATATGAGGGTATATCTGAGCCCATCGAGTAAAGGCAACCACCCTTGACGCCATTAGCAACAAACACAAGATGTGACAATCACAATTAAGACATGAAACAACAACAACAGATTGGCTTTGTTCTGCCCTAGATTCTGAGAGCACTAGGTTAACAAACTACGTGTATATTGTAGTTATGCATGCCTGGATAAAATGTTGAATCTCTCCTGAAGGCAACATGTTTGTTTGATTGGGGTTTAATGTCGTACTCAAGGGTATTTCACTTATATGACGATGGATAGTCCACTTCCCACTGCACCTAACCTTATTACAGGGGGAAACTGGGAGAAAACCTCGTAAAAACCACCCCCGCGATTGCCAGAGCCACAATGTGTGACTTGCTCATATACCTGATGGTCCACAGATGGACTCGATCCCATGAACGGTACATCAAAGCAGGATGAGTAAGCACACACGCTACCACTAAGCCACGGCTGCGGGCCAAAGGCAACATGTAAGATCACAATTTCTCTCCAAATCCTACATATAAAGGCAACATGTAAGATCACAATTTCTCTCCAAATCCAACATATAAAGGCTGACAAAAATTTCTCTCCAAATCCTACATATAAAGGCCGACAAATCCTACATATAAAGGCCGACAAATCCTACATATAAAGGCCGACAAATCCTACATATAAAGGCCGACAAAAATGTCTCCCCAAGACATGTGATTTCATTTCAACTATCATGATGATTGTAAGGTTGCATGATTTCAGGGAGTGGTAGTTATCTAATTAATGAACATACTTATTTTATAATCCAATCAGGATTACTGTGATGAAGATTCGGATTTGGCTATTTAACTTGGGTATTTCTTTCATATAAGCTTATAACATAATGGCTAATTCTGTTTTTTATTGAATAAAATGCAGAGCGGTAATAAAAGTTTAGCGGACATTTTCAAGAAATATTGTACGTCAAAAACTTTTGTACGATCAAATTAGGCCATGTTAAGCTATAGGCTCGACATATCACATGACATTTAGTGAAAATGACCCCAGCATACTATAATTGTAAGTACTTTATTCAATTCACTGCAAAGGCATAGGGATGTCGGCAAATCAAATCGACTTATATTTTCATGAAATATATATGAAAATAAGGAGAATTGCTATCAAATTTGTTTCAATTTAACTTTGGTACTTTTCATCATGTAACACAAAGGCCTATTTTATAACTTCGTAGAAAAAATATAACTGAATATGAGGCGTTGATGCCAGAATTGAAGGAATTTTTTGTACCAGTACATTATTAATCAACATTATAGATAGATAAGTGTTATTGATAGGGGAAGTTGAATTTGGCAATTGAACTCTGGTATTTTTTTCATATGTAACACGTAGGCCAATGTCAGACATGATAATGGCTAGAAGTGAAACTGTACGCAGTCAATTGACTCTCCCTGCAGGGGGCTGTGAATAAAAATGAGACTGCTATCAATCTCAATACCCTTGAGCCAAAGATTCTATTGTATCTGAAAACACTAATTTATTGGAGACTTTTCGACAATAGGAGTTGGCCAAAAGCTGCATTCATCGGGTGAGCGGACTACTCGCGCTACATCTGTCATTTTCTAATTTCGCAATAATCCTAGTGGGAGAATCTAGATTGCCAGACACTAATAAGGAAGAAGATGGTGGAAACTTTAGGATAGCCTGAAGAAAGACTGTATCTATGATGCAAATTCCTGAACTATTTCCAACAAGAGATTTTGATTGTTTGTTTGATGGAGGTTAAACAGCTAAGGCCTACATAAGGTTAAATAAAACACAACTAACACATGGGCTTCAAGTTGCCCCTTACCTCTAACGGCGCCAAGGCAACAAGAAATTCCCTGCAACCACCCTCTCCAACAAGAGAAATTTTTCACAAGTCTATAAACTATCAAGTTACACAGTTGTCTCAAATCCCAAAACAATTCATTTCAAAATATCCCCACAAGACTTCAGCAAACTGTGTGTTAATATAATTGTCAGGGTTATATATTATGCAAGAAGCAGATTTATAGGGAATCTAACAGTGTGAAGTCGGCTTCTAAGATACGACATGTGCTAGAGTTTATTTTTTACAGAATGTATGACTGATATTGTAGTACTGTCCCCTGCTTTATTCTCTTTGTATTCCTTTAACTGCTGATTAGTTTTCATACAGACAGCTGCGTCAGTGTTAATGGCTGAGAAAAGCAGCCAGACTAGATGTATTGCACGTTAGGAGAACCTTGCCTACTTATAGTTGTTTGATATGGTTGTTTGAGATGTAGCTGAAGGAGGCTATGGTCTACTCTTGAATCTAATAGTAAGACAAACAGCATTGACAGACAAGTGCATAATTGTAGTTATGATTCCTTACAACCCCCTACTGCTTATGGATGGGAGGAGAGGGCTGTGTTTGTCATTTGAGTTTAACAACCCCCAAGTGTTTGGGGGTTTGGACACTTGTCCCTTAAAGCAACCCCCAGAAACATCAGGCTGGGGGAAGTGTCATTCGAGTTGAGTTGATTAACAACTCCATAGTTCATTGATTGATTGATTGGTTGGTGTTTTATATTGTGTTTAAAGGTATTTCACTTATATGATGCCAGTGTATTCCAAAAATAATTGACACTAGCACAACAAAAATGTGAAGTGTTTCCATAATGTTAGATAGTTAATTTTCCTCCAGTGCTAAGTAAAGACAGCATTGCTACTCTTCAAACAAACTGCCCTTAGCCTGAGGGGCAACAACCCCTTAGTGTCTTGAATGATGGAACAGGGATTGTTCGACAGTTTAACAACTTTCTTGTGTTTTGCAGTCAGAAAAATGTTTTTCTTCCTTAAGTTTAATGCTTTGGTTGGACTTTAGTTTGACAACCGGCGTCAAGTTTTGGGTTGGAATTTGTCTTCAGTTCGACCATCTTTGTAACATGGGTGACAGGCCTGTCCCCCAGGGGGTTGGAAACGAAACCCTCATTCTGGCTATAAACTGTTTTAAAGGATATGATCCCATTGGTTCAAATGCCTACATGTCTCCTAAACCATTGCATGGCATGCTGGCACACATAGAGCCCACATCACTAAACGCTGATGACCAAAAAGGGGGGTGTTGTTTTAAATTTGACAATCCCTAGTGTATTTAGCACATTTAACTTAAGATGGACAAGCAGGTCTGTGCTGTTGGGGAAGACAGACTGAACGGAGTCTTCCCATGGTTATGCAAACTTATTTTAGGATGACTGATTTAAAGGTTTCCCAAATTGTTTGTAGTGTTCATCTAAACATGCATTTTGATACTGATTTTGACAAATTTTGTTTGAGTTTGACTAGATTTGGTTTGAGCAGAAGATGTAATAATTATGAAGCAAATGCTACAGCTTCTATGACCAGTCCATTGGGGTGGGAGGGAGAGGGGTGGTTGGTGTCACTGTCCGTATAGTTTAACTAAATTTGGTTTGAGACCAGCATCTACTAATTATACTTCTATCACCAGGACATTGTCATTGGTTGAACATTCCAGCACTCCAGATTGGAATAAACCAACAGCACAATTGAGGAGATGGGTCAGTTATGTGTCAAAGGTTCTCACATGGTCATTTGTCATCTGTCCAATCGCCGTGGTTACGCCAGGGAATACGTCGCTCAGGCCACAATGACCACTGAACTCAATGTCAAACTCAAGGTCATCTGATTCAGTAATTAACACCCAGGGTGGTCCAAAGATGGCCATTTTGCCAATAGCCAGAATGGTCAAGGCTTTAATTAGAAATAAATCAGACAGTAGCCAAAGAATTGAAGCAATGAGATATGGGAATTTGGCAATCAAATTAAAGCTAGGAAATGAAAGTCATAACTGTCACTTCGATAATCTAGTAGAAGTGAAATAAATAGACACAATGGTCAAGTCTTCCTCTCATTTATGTGAGAAAACGTGAGCCTGATCCGGGGCATACTGAATACATATATGTGCTACAAGCAGACATTGATAGTTATCCTGGCAACCGTTTGAGGATTAATCAACGCAAATACTGTAGACAGTAGCTAAAGAGCCAGAGGAATCCGTCTCTGCCAGGGGTGTGAGACTTACATGGTTACAAATTTATCTGTGTTTTCTTGTTTTCTTTTTCATGTTTGTTTTTTGCCGTCTTTAAATTTTTTTTCACCAATTTCCTGACAATGGGAAAACAAATCCCCGCTCGATGAACATTCATAACAACATAAAACTACGACAAACAAGACATGTACAGGAAACCAAGCATGGTGAAACAATTTATAAACAACAGCATCTTATATTTTAAGTGTAGAGAAAGAAAATTTAGCTTGCCTGCACTGGGATTCATACTCAGGTCACTGGCTAGCAGGGTCAGCACTCTAACCACCTGAGCTACAAATACTCTCAGAAGAACGACCACGAATTTTCAGCAGGGCCTGGGGCCCGTTTCACAAAGCGATCTTAGCTCAAGTTAAATGAAACACCATGATGACCAGTGCTGAAGACATAGTGTTGCCATGAAAGTTACGTCAACCTAAGCTAAGATCACTTTGTGAAATGTGCCCCAGTGCTCTAACCAACTGAGCTACAAAGGTTTTCGGAAGAACGGCCACGAATTTTCATCCAAGTAAAGGCGATGAATCTTTCTTGACGAAAAGCACTAACACAAATGTGTTTTATTGTTCAGATATATATGAAAATCTGGTTCTGCAAATATACATTTTTATTGACGAGAAAGTAACACTATTAAATACCTTCTTTATTTCGTAGCTTTGGATGGATTTGTTTCTGGGGTTTTGGTTCGATCTTTGGATGAAGAAAATAGTCTGCCTTGTCTCCATAGAGATGGTAGAGCTGAGCATGGTGCCATGGCAATGAGGGAGACAGCTTCCTCGTTACAACGGGTAGATCTGACTTCTCATCTTCTTCACTTTCATCAACAAATGGACTGAGGGTGTGTCGTCGGAAAGGCGACACTGAATCAGGTCCTGAACTGGATCGCAACTGTTCCGTAATAAATGACTTTACGGGGGATGTTGCTTCAGCTGATATGGAGGGTGATGATTTCTCTCTTTCATCTTTCTTCCCAGACCGACTTTTCGTTCTAGCACTTTTACGATCATCATCTGAAAATATTTTAAACTTTGTTAATTGACAGGTCATTTTCATATTACACTGACCAGCTGTAAGGTATTTCACTCATATGCTGGCATGACAGCCCAATGGGTGAAGGTTTGTTTGTTTGATTGGGTTTTAATGTCATACTCAAGGGTATTTCACTTATATGACGACGTGCCAGCCCAATGTGTGACGGAAACCACCCTCGACACCACTGGCAACAAACAAAGACAAGACGGGACAAATACAGGACCATAACAGGACGCAATACAGACACTACAAACAGATAGGCTTCCTGTTGAACAATGAGTATAAGAGTGGTCAATTCTCTTCGCACGGCACCTTAGTGTTTTGGAAATATAGTTGATATAATAACCTCAAACGGTTGAAATAAATCAATTGAGAATCTTCTATGGAAGCTTACTTTGTAAGTTTAGGGGAGGAATAGAACGAGTCTCCGTGCAGCACATGAAATTGAACACAGCATTTTCGAAAGGATGTCCTCGCTGTGCGATCGGTATTATCCTCGTAGCCCATTTGGTCATTTATTGATTGATTTATCTATTGATTGATTGATTGATTTATTTAGTTAAACGACTACATGGAGTAGTATGTCACTCAATAAATGGTCAAACAATTATTTTGCATGGAACGAAAACAAAGATCGTATCGACGCAAACACAGTTTCTAATGGTTTTCTAAGCGAACAAAATCGCACATACTGTGGCTTAACGGATAATTAATTCGTTACAGACGATTTTCTCAGGGTGTACGGACTTATGACCTGCAAGCTCGTACGCCCCTTCGCCTATGGCCCAGAGCGTACGAGTATGGCAGGACGGTCGTAAAAGTCTGTACACCCTTCGAAAAAACGTCTATAACTAATAATGACCGCATTGATTCTAGAAACAGATGATTTGTTTATTTGTTAGTTTGATTGGGGTTTTACGTTTTAATCAAGGGTCACAATGGTTTCATTACAGGACGACGGATTGTCCACTTCGCACTGTTCCTTGTTTAAGGTCTTGCTGAACCCCTTGGGCTCGAAATGAACGAAATTTTTTAATTACTTGGATTTGGAGTGAGGTATTCAAACTATATGTTGATGAAAAAGTAGTTAAATTGGAGCCTATAATATAGTTTTCCCATAATCATATATTCAAGTCGCAAAATCAAAATTAATAAAAAACGAGGCACTGGGATCGTTTAAAAAAAACAAACTGTTTACTAGTTCAGGGACTATTCTAATCGATTAACTAATTTATTGAGTCTTATCGTTATTGCACTTCGAAAAATAAACCATGAAAAATGCAGTCTATTATTTTTTCAGTTGACATTTACTCATTTTGCAATATTTTTTAGAAATAACCATTGGATCTTCACCACATTCACATATATGTCATCCTGAGTATTCAAACTTTCCACAAACATATACATATATATGGTACAGATTCATATTCTTCTGCATAAGAGACTAAATGCATCGGGTGTTCTGAAAATCGACCAAGGGGTCCAGAAAGACCTTAAATACGGTGGAAAACAATCGGAAGAAAATCTCGATAAAACCACCCTCGCGATTGCTGGAGCCATATCGCATGACTCAAAAACATATACCTGATGGCAAACAGGTGGACTTGAACCCGTGAAGGGAAAATGGATTAGTAAGCGGACACGAAAACCACTAAGCCACAGCCGCTCCAAGAACATATACCAAACGCCTCCCAGACATTCAGGACTACTGTCTTGTACATTTTATCTATTCAGGATTCCGGCATTCCTTTCTTCTATTTCATATTTATCAAAACCTGTGCTGTATACCGCCGACCACAGGAACAGCTACACCGTGGATAATGGCTGTATTAAACCCAACACTCCACAACAATCATATAATTCACGTTTACTGACTAAATCGGGTCTTATGACCGAGACACTCTACCGCTTAACTGACACATTATATATATTTATAAAAATAAATAATAATGACACAAGGATGTCTATTAATCAAACCGATGAACTAGCTTATAATTCTAGATAAACACCCAGCGACAAGTTTCTAAGAAGATCTTTGTTGGAGTCGAGCTTATAGAGTTAATACGTTTAATATTTGATTGATTTATGTGTCTTTCACCATTATGTGTAACGTACAGAAAAGGCAATGATTATGGCGCGTGAGGATATTTTGGACATTCCCTGGAGACATACAGCGATATTGAAGAGTGTGCAAGGGTCGACAACTCTGGGCAAAATTGTATTAGGCAATATGGGGCTAGTTCACTTTAACGCAACTTTCGGGTGTATCTTTGAAATTGGCTCTTTATTTCAACCAGTCGTCTATTTTTCTTTTCATGTTGCTGTAAACTGTCGAGATAGTGGTGGACTTTCTCTTAGATGCAATTTGAACACCCTACCAACAAACACAATTCACCAACCGAATCCACGTTAAATGACACACCGAAGGGTATTTCATCATTCGACGTTAAGCGACGGTAACTCAGGAATCCCTTACCTGACTCCATCGTTTCTTATGTCTGATCTTAGCTTTGTCCTTAAGGTGAGCCACAAGTTTATTACCACCCGGGAGCATCCACTCTAATCGTCCGCCGTAGGGTGTGGGGATCTTAACAGGTGGAAGGATCATCATTGAGGTTTTGTGTACAGCCCTGGAATTGAATAGGTGCTTAATGAGAACAGAACTGCAGACATTAGTGTGCATTAGACGCGTATTGAGAACAGAACTGCAGACATTAGTGTGCATTAGACGTGTATTGAGAACAGAACTGCAGACATTAGTGTGCATTAGACGTTTATTGAGAACAGAACTGCAGACATTAGTGTGCATTAGACGTGTATTGAGAACAGAAATGCAGACATTAGTGTGCATTAGACGTTTATTGAGAACAGAACTGCAGACATGAATGTGCATTAGACGTTTATTGAGAACAGATCTGCAGACATCAATGTGCATTAGACGTTTATTGAGAACAGAACTGCAGACACCAATGTGCATTAGACGTTTATTGAGAACAGAACTGCAGACATCAATGTGCATTAGGCGTTTATTGAGAACAGAATTGCAGGCATTAATGTCCAATATGCGTTTATTGAGAACAGAACTTCACACATTAATGTGCAATATACGTTTATTGAGAACAGAACTGCAGACATCAATGTTCATTAGACGTTTATTGAGAACAGAATTGCAGGCATTAATGTCCAATAGGCGTTTATTGAGAACAGAACTTCACACATTAATGTGCAATAGACGTTTATCGAGAACAGAACTGCAGACATTAATGTGCATTAAACGTTTATTTCATTTATGTACAAAAGTGTAATTATAGGCCGATACGGTTATAATGTTTTTTCTGTTTGTTTGATGGGGGTTTAATATCGTACTCAAGGGTATTTCACTTATATGACGGATAGGCCATTTCGCACTGTTCTCTGTTTAAATGCGGCGGAAAAACGAAGGGAAACCTAGTCGAAGCCACATCGTCCAACTCACGCATATACCTGATGCAGTGATTATGCAACACATATATCCATTTATAGACGTTTTCGCCGATGCTAATTCAGGTGCGGTTTACTCGCGATAGCCAAACAAACTATCCAATGGTAAAACAGAATCAGCGATTTGTTCTCTGAACATATTAATGATAATTGATAATGTTTTGTCGTATCTAACACAAGGTCTTCACGTTCCTGGCAAACAACAACCAACACATATAGCTTTATAGCTGACATTTATTCGGAAGAACGTTTAGCATCAATGCTGTCTGATTTAGCATTAATTGGGATTTTATCACATTTCTAAAAATCAGAAATCTGAGCAGAAATGTTTTTGTTTAAAAATTGTCAATGGCATGTAAATTTTTTTTAAAAACGACTGACGTCATGGCGTTCGGTTGACGAACGCATGATGTTATGACGTTTTATACGAGGTGTCTAGTCGATATTCCAAAGTGATTGACAGGTTGTATATGTCATCGTCAGCTGACTCATTTTTTGTTTACTCTTTCATTAGAAGCCCGGAATATGAATTAGTAAACCATATACAATGAATGTGTTTAAAATGATACAAATTGAGAGGGGGCCTATCTCTGTCTGGAAAAGAACATGGCGACATCCGAATCTAAGTTTTACTACATCGCTGTTTTGGTATTAACCGTTTTGATTCTTAAGAATAAATGCTTTGTTTAAATAGCACATGTACAGATGAATTACCTGTTTGCTTTTTACCGTAAACAACTTAGATAACTTAGATATAACCTACAATAAAAAGAAAATGTTCATTGTTTTGAGATGCGGCTTCGTCTTCTCGCACACCAATGCATGGATAACGCCATTTTAATTTATCGGTGATTTACGGCAAAAACACAAACCTTTATTCCTTCAACATCGTCTGTAACACAGCGTACATGCAACAAAAACCAACTAAGCTACCCAATAAATTAGGTATGATTGCAAAAACGCACTTGATATAAAACTACGGGCTATAAACTTTTATTAACCTTTGTTTATTTATTTGCTTGCTAATTTGCTTGCTCATTTGTTTGTTTGCTTATCGGCTTGTTCACTAAATTACTAACCTACTTGTTAACTTTCTTGCTTACTCACTCACTAATTTACTTACTCATTCAGTCAGCTCCACAGGCACCAATCCATCCACCCACCCACACGCTCACCCATTAAGTTATGCATTAATATATAACGTATTAATTTTTCTCTCTTCTCTTAAAATATATATATATATAGTCCCGTGTTCGAATCCCGGTGGAGGCAAGCAAATTAGCTTGCCTCCACCGGGATTCGAACCCGGGACCTTTGGGTTACAGGCCCAACAATAAAGATATAGTACCCGTGTGATTGCTTTTTAGAAATATATAGACCAAACGTTACCTCACAGCGATGTCCACAACTCGGACCATCATCTGGACGAACCCATTCACATTGTAAGTAAATTGTGCTTCGGTATGTCCGTCAAAGGCATCATCGAAAAAGATGTGGGCTGTTGGAAAAAATGTGCCGATTGATAGATAAGGAGACTTTAATAAGTGAATAAGGTAGAAATACGTAAATGTTGATTGAGCATACCAGTTTGTGATAAACAACGACCAACTTTAGGCTGTTGGCTGAAGAAAGAGTATGACCGTATTTTTGGAAAAGTTCGATTGCAATTTAAAAACCATTGCCCTACACGAAACGAGGCGCAAGTCTAAGTGGTTTTATCGAAATACAATAAAGTTTATTATTATTACTATCCCGAATCAGAGTGCACCTTCTTAAACACGGAAAAATGTATTTTCTTCCTCTCCATACCCGACCATTTGTTTTTCGTCAAATAGAATCATACGGGTGAGGTGATTTTGGCCAATACGCATAGCATAAGGACCGCTTGGTCATTTCTAGTCATTCCAAGCATTGGAAACTTTCTGCATTTTGCTCATTATACTAAATCTCTGATTCCTCCGCTGTGTTCAGCTTGTTTGCAACACCAAAACATTATTCGTAACATGTCTGTTTGCTTGACTGGGGTTTAACAACAAATTTGACACTATTCTTCAGGTAAATACGGTGGAAAAACGGGATGAGAATTGCCGGAGAGACACCGTGTGGTTCACTCATATACCTTATGATCGACAGACGCACTCGAACCATTCGATCGGTACATGTAAGAAGGACTATTAGCCTGACACATAAACCTTTAAGCCACGGCCGGATCCGGTTTATAAATAGGACATGAAAGCAATTAGGATTGAAAAAAACTTTTGCCAATTGTTGCCACCATTTATTCCATCCCAATTATACACACTGATCATTTGTACTATTTAAAATATATTTGCACAGTATATGCATAGTAATTGAGCACATTTCGTAGAATTAAAAAAAAATCAAAGTAATTCGATAGTGTATTCTGTCTGATACACGGACCACTATGTGATAATCAACGTTCTAAAAGACTTCCACGTTTGGTATGTGATCTTGGAAATTGCCATGTTTTTTTTAAGGAGATTTATTTTAAAGTAAAATACTGTTAATGCAAAATCGCCACAGAAATAAATAAGACTCCACGACATCAAAGACCAATAAAAAAGCGAAATATTTAAGAACATGTACCCTCAAAATCATAATAGTCTGGGTCATCGGCAACCAGAGTCATCATGGCGATTCTCCGAGCACATTGGTCGTCATCTAACCTGAAATTAAACCAACGAAAAATACCAGTCAATTTAAACTGAAATCAGAAATCTATGATTTGTATTAGAAAAAATAATATAATTTAGAAGGGGACCTGATCTCTAATCAAACTAAAGTTTGTCAAAATATGAATAATTGTTTTTTAAAGTTAGCTGCGGGCGTCACATATACAAATACAAATAAATTCAGTTTTTTATGTTCTATTTTATACTAGGCTCGTTTGTCACCAGCATACAGTTTGGATATTTAACTTTAAATTAAAGGAATCAAATAGGTTTTGTTGATGTTGAGTTGAAGGTGTTCAATAATAAAATAATTAAGGATTAACAATGCATATAACATAACCAGGTAGTCATAATATTGGTTCCTCATTCTGTATCTCAGCAGATCGGAGTGATAGTACGGCAGGTGTCAACCTGAGCAGGAAGTACCTCACCCTCTTGTAGGTGCTATTGGGCACGACATCAAACGGCATGTCTGTCATGTACATGACGAAAGATGAATTCTCAGTTCAGGGTTAGGGGTAATACTATACCTAACCTTACAGGACAAGACCACCCAAAAACCGTGTTTTCTACATAAGTAAACATTTTTCTGTCCAATGCAATACAAAAATTCTGATGTTCCTAACCCGATCATAACTCTAGTTATTATCCATT
>JAQQZZ010097189.1:0-16907 GCA_030265115.1 Mopalia vespertina | reverse complement strand
GCGATTGCCGGAGCCACATCTTGTGACTCACTCATATACCTGAGGGTCGACAGGCGGACTCGATCCCATGAACGGTAAATCGAAGTAGGCTCTGAAAGTGCACTCGCTAACCACTAAGCCACGGCCGCGGGCCCCTAATTTATATAGAGTATTTACATATTGTTGGTGGTGACTAGTACAACTGTAATGCGTTTAAGCTCAACACTAATAAAAGCTTCAGAAATTTATTTATAGAATTAAATACTGTGTATTTTAAAGGATATTTCACTTACATGTATATAATGTAAATAAAGATAAAATCTCTGCACTCGAATTACACATTGAATATGTACTGCCCTTAATCAGCTAGCTTCAGCTAAATCTTAATTATGTAGGAGTTCAAACACTGGATAAATATGAGAGTACTGCCTGCTTTGGCTGGTTAATGCTGTACTTAATATTTGTCCACTTATATGATGGTGTACAAAATGGATCAAGCAAGAATCCTCTGCTAACAAATCAAGTACCGATAGGACATGTAAGTCACTTTCTCTTCTACTTGACTTCCGGGTATATGTACCTTGTTCAAACTATGTTGCTTTGTTTTGAATACCAATTTTTCAGAGACATATTTTGTATTTCTGTTGGGTATAGCTGTTGGACTGAAAGGCAGGGTATCTTTTTAACTTTCCCTTTATGTTGGAACTGGACCGAATCTAGGGGGTACCCAGAAGTGGAGTGAACTACATGAATTATCTTGGATCACATGACTTACAGGCCCTATTGTCTCCTGGATAGAGGGGCAGCTAGAATGCAGGAAATTATTGCCCACCATCCAGGTTTATAAAACACAATCTGTTCAAACTGACCTTGAAATGGTCCAAAAGGTCAGCAGTCACGTTGTAAGGAGCACCAATCACAACCTCTGACACAAACTACAATCAAAAGACAATCTGTAATAATACGGGAATAGTAATGATGCATGTTGACTTTTCACAGGGTTTACCACACAATTGTCGACTTTAACATGATTTATTAAGTTAAAACTGGAACAGAGATGAAGTTTAGCTGGTAAATTCAGTGGTTTATATGAGGTAAACTTTATCAAATTAAATGGCGATGTCCATTCCACACTATTGTTAAAAGTTTAAGACTGACTGATTGATTGATTGGTGTTGTGCTCAAAGGTATTTCACTTATATGGTGGTGGTGTATTCCAACAATAATTGACACCAGCACAACCATAAAACATGTAGTATTTTTGACAAAGTTGGGAAGTTAATTTCCCTCCAGTGCTTAGTTATGAAAGCATTATTACATTCCAAACAAACTACCCTTTAACAGCCATAGGGCTTATTTTTTAGAAGATAAAGTTCTGTTTCATGGAACTGTATAAAATTATCTTTTAACAAAATAAAACATTACAATCAATCATCCGAGCACATGCTGTCTACGTATATAACATAAAATACACCTAGTGTGACTGATATGACTAGGGGTGTAAAGATTGGTTGGTTTGTTTGGTTTATTGATAGTTCTGTGAAATAATGTTATTACAGGATTAAAAAAAACATATATTTTTAATGCCTCCACCGGGATTCGAACTCTTTTCTCTGGCTAGCAGGGTCAGAATACACATTTATGTGGCATCAAGACACAGGGGCTATATAATATTGTATCGTATTGTTCACAAAGATACCGCTATACACCGATGCACAGGTTTATCATTACACCCCTAGTTATCACCTTCATGTAATTTCATATCTTCAATTTGATTGGTGGTGTACACCAGTCATTGCACGTTGATGTCATATCAGCTACACTACTCCGCACAGAAATTATATTACTTTAGTTGACCCAGATAACACTTCTAAAGCACCAAGTTTAATACAATTCTTGGCTCAAGAAGATGTAAGAGTTACAATGGTTTAGATTTTGTTGTTTCACTTTCACTTTTCACCAAACTAATGTTTAGTTCACTCATATAAAGCTGTATCAACCAATGGGTGAAGGAAACCACCCTTGACATGATCGGAAACAAATAATTAAGTTTCATGTAGTCAGTGTGTTAGCTGAAATTGAGCCAGGCATGAGGAAGCCGTCACCTATCCTTGTACCACCCTCAGTCTGTGTAGTGAACTCCCTTATAGTACAAAGGTCACTTGCTTTAGAATAATTATTCCAGTACTAATGATTGATTTATAATATTATGCATTCACTTTTCAATACTCACTGTATTAAAGACTGGCCCAGACTTATATAATTAACTATAAAACCGTAAAATAAATAAATGAAATGATTTTACACGGTAAATCCATAAATACTTACCCGACATGCCAAAATACTGAGAAGTCTTTCATTCAGATTCATTATAGGATAGTTTGAGCCTTTGTAACGATTTACCACCTTGAGGAAAGTTAAGATATATTAAGTTCATTTCATGATACACTCTGTGCTGCAGCATTCCAGTTACGCCTTAGCTCTAAGAGCACAAGGCTAACAGGCAGCTTCTTAATGCCAACCACCCCATTTTTGTCATCAACCACCCATATAACACCAGGCCTGTGCGGTAATCCTTTCAGGCATAACCTTAGAATCGGTCTTATAAAATTTTGTGAGCCAACCTAACATTTGCATTTTCCCCTGGTTTACCAATTTTTTTAAATACATAAATGTGCCTTTGTGAAAAATAAAGCAAAATTGCTTTAAAATACAATCTTCATTGATTATTGGATGACAACATTTGTCAAAATCAATGGCAACATGCAAATTTAGATGAAGACTGTAAACAATTTGGGAAACCTATAAATTGGTCCTCCTAAACTAAGTTAGCATAACCATGGGGAGACCCCATTCTGTCCGTTCTCCCCAACAGCACAGGCCTGTAACACACTGATGATACAGTGATTTTATTGACTATAATCTTTCAATATAACTGTGAAAACGTATACTGGATTTCCAGAAGGTATTGAGGAAGGAAATTCCAGTACTGGAAAACTCAATTTTATTTTTCAACAACTGAATGACCCTGCAAAAAGAGAGAAGGAAAACATCCTTGAGGTCACCAGCATTAAACCATTTTAGGGTAAAAAACAAAGGATCAGATGACAGACATGATTCAATCAGACAAAGTAAGTACATTTACAGAGCAGGTTACATGTATCATAACCATTTATCTCTCTGAACTCAGTGAGCGACGGATAGGTCCTATCAAACACCTGTTCTAACACAATTGAAAATCCCAGGAGGAAGATGAGTATGAACAGACAATGCAAACAAATGTTTACCTTTAGTCTTTAGACCATACCATTAAGAAAGTTGTTTTGTTTTATTGGGGTTCAAAGGTATTTCCAAATGGTTGATGCCTAGAAAACTTATTACAATAGTCCAATATATTACAATAGTGAATAAAACTAATTCTAAGCATCAGAAAAATATAGAATTTTTTTAACAGATCATTAATTGTTTTTTTTTGTAATTCAGTCACTTTAAATCTGATTTAAAACCCATTGGGGAATACCTTTAATGTGATAATCATGGTATTACACTAATAAGGAGATGGATTTCCAGGAGGAAACCTCATAAAAACCACCCCAGTGATCGCCAGAGCCACATGGTGTAATTGCCTCATATATGTGAAGTAGCATAGGTAATCGAACCAGTGAGTGGTATATCATAGGAGGATCACTAAAGCTGACACACAAACCATTGAACCACAGCCGCGGGCCGTAAAGAAAGCAATCTGACAGGTATACATACAGCATCTGTGTGAAGTCCCACAATGAGGAAATCCCCTTCTTCATGGGCTTTTTTCAGGAACTCCAAATGACCAAGATGTGAAAACAGTTAAGGTAAATGAAAGAGTGTGATTGATTGGTGTGTGGTGTCATGCTGAAGAGTGTTTCACCATTATGATGATCATGTGACACATTAAACACAACCATACAATGTTAATTAGTATTTAGCTGTGGTGGAAAGAGAAGACTTCCTCCACAGATAACGCTATGCTTGAAACATACCTTTTACTAGCCAGTGGACAGGGCAAATATGAACTTCGATTTAAATGGATGGACGACTGCTTTGTTTAATCAAGTGCCATGTTTGAAAAACACAGACCAAAGCTTTGTTCGTTTGATTAGGGTTTAACATCAATACATCATACTCAAGGGTATTTCACTTATATGATGACAGATTGTCTACTTCACACTGTTCCTTATCTAATTATGGTGGATAACCGAGAGGAAACCTCGTAAAAATCATCCCCGTAATTGCCAAAGCCACATCGTGTGACTCACTCATATACTAGTACCTGATGGTCGACAAGACAGACTTGATCCCATGAACGGTACAACGAAGTTGAATTAGTAAGCACACACGTTAACCACCTAGCCACGGCTGGGGCCACAGACCCAAGAAAAAACATGGGCTAATTAGTCTGGGATGATGCTCAATAGTCAAGGTATCAAGCAAGTTTGATTCCTTACAATTAGTTTCCACCATTGAGTGCACCAAGGTACTTGATGCACTCACTAACTGCCGACTACCACCAAAGATAAAGAATTTAGACAATTTAAAGAAGAACAACACAAGACTTAAACTAAAAGTCCTGTTATGTTTAGTTTCTTAACTTATGAATGATAATGTTTCATCTGCTAACCAGAAAATGCTTTATAAAATCTGCTCCATTTTATGGAAATGGTAACATTACTGATATCAGATTATATTTCCAATGCGAAAAGGATATGAAAGCAGTCAAAGGCTCCAGCCACATAGACAATCTTATCTGTAGGCTTTGGTTCCTTCCCTTCCGAAAACTGTATAATCTTTTGAGACGTTGCCAGAAACTGTGAAACTCCCGTCCATGGGCTCCTGGTACTGTGGTCCTGTTGGTCAGAGTGTAAATTTGACGACCCCGAACTAGCCAACTACATGCAGAGTACATACAATACAACACAACAGAGAAAGCGTCAAACAAAACATTTTGTTAGCACAAAGCTGCAACACTGAACTTAAGCAACATAGGTTTAATAGTGAGTTTTCATGCAGTTATTGTAATTAAATGATCAGTTGCCCTCTTTGAATCAATCAACAAAACAAAATAAAAACAAATTATCTCCATCACCTAATTTGCCGGATCTTGAAGCAACACATTGAATTGGTTGGTTGGTTGGTTGGTTGGTTTGTCGAGGGTTGAAGGTTATTTCTTTCATATTAAGTGGAGTCCACTTAATGAATATACCTCTCGACACCAGAGGCAACAAAACACAGTAAAGACACAAACCAAACAAAGAATGTAAAAGAATGGACAATAAAATATAAATGTAGCATCAGAGCATGCAAATTTGCAGTGCTTGGCACATGAAAAATGGCTAAGTGTTTTGCTCTTATACCAGGGACCATTTGATAGTGCCCCAAAAGCTATCCAACTATCTGATCAAAGTCAGAAATCTTCATTGACAATATAGTTTAAACTGTGTTAACATAAAAATCCCATATCCCAAATAAACAAATATGAGCTAAAATATTGACAACACAAACTAATACAACAAAGAAAGCATAATTTTACATTTGTTTTCCCCATCTACACTTATTATGAATAAATAGAATGATCTCAGTTTTATTGAACACTTCAAAATTATTAAAGACACTAAAAACAGCCGTAACGATTTAACTTAAATTGTCTATGTATGCACCAGATACAAATTACCAGCATTTACAGAACATATGCGAAAATGATAACTGATGAAATGTAAGACATATGTTATCAAAACTAAAAAGGGTTTAAAAGTTCAGTCTCCCGAGTTAAACAGATTAAAGGAAAAAACCAGCGATTTACGAACAAAACCTATTATTTCCAAAGGCATATTAAAAAAACCTTAACATCATGTTGCATTTAGAACAGAGTAAGCACATGATGTTGATTACCTAAAACTAAAAACTGGAAGAGATGCTAATGCACCAAGTGAAAGAAAATTATTATTCTTGTGTCTGTCCCCTCTTGGATGCATCTGGGAATGTTTTATCCTGTTATCAGAGAATTTTGACGTCATTTAAATATCATCGGACAAACTAGCTGTCTGTATACTATCTATGAGGCCTGTTTTCTTTCCTGCTCAATGACAGATGTACAGTCAGGGAGAAACTCTTACATGTACATAGTGTAGGAATAGTACAGTATAGGACTAGAGGTTTGTGGATAAAATTGATTCGTGTTTTACACTGTGTCTAACGGTATTTCATTCAGGGCTTCATGTTTGAAATGAACAGGAAAGCTTAAAATCACTCCCCTGGTTGGTTTTAGGAGAGTATTTCTAATATCTAGAACAGTGAATTCTATTTGGCATAATGTTAAATTGGACAATCTACGTGAGCTGAAAACAGTGTACCTAAATCTTTAATTAGGTGAGCTTTAGGTGAGGGTGGGTGATCACTCTCCTCAAAAGTGAAGCCCTGTCATTTATAAGGCGGCTGTGTATTCCAACAGTATTTGAAAATAACTCAATTATAAAATGTTAAGTGTTTTGCTGGGTTGAAAATTAAATTAATCTCCCTACAGTATATAGTAATGGCAACATGCAAACAAACGACCCTTAGTCAGCGATAAATTATTCAATTGAATATATGATGACTATAAAAAGAAGAAACCATTGGCTCAATATTTAAGGTTGTTTTCAAACCATTTTCAGGGTTGTGTAAAAGAATACAGCAACACCTTTGTGCTACATTACAGAATTATGTATAAATTAGTATAATGACCTACAGCAGCTAAATTTATGGTGAACGCTTTATATATCAGTAACCTACATAGTTGCTGCTAAGTTCGTTTGATGTTCTCTTTTGTCACTTGCCTAGAGAAAACCTTTACTAGTCACACATCAATGATAAAGTGTAAAGAAAGGAGTTTTAAACTTCATTTAAATCGAATTGTGAACAATGTACTTTTTGATCAGCTTTCAAAACAGAGTCTGCAGTTTTGCAATCTATGCTAAATCTGTAATACAATTCAGCAAAATAAGCTATAAGTTACATGTCATTGTAATGTTTTAATAAAGAAGGAAACTATATGAACAGAATTCAAGAGATATTGATGCAAGATGTCACTTTTGATATTAGAACGTTACTTAAATATCACTTTGGGTTTTATGCAACAAGATCAACCAACTCATCATAGGGGAAGTAGGATGAATTATGGAAAAAGAGACAGAACTCCCTTAGCTTTGAACAATTAAGTCATTTCTTCCTTTTAAATTTGATAAATAAAGGCTATGATTTTTTAATTCTATATATCTCTAGTCTTGCCCTTTATTAAAATAATACATGCAGAAGGATTAACAAATCAGTTTTCCGTAAGTTAAATGTGTATTAAATGTGTAAAGACAAATATAGGCCATTTCATTTATCTTATAAGCTTACAATTTCATCAAATTGTTCTGTATATCCTTCTAATAGGAAAACATATAAAAGTTAGAGTGTTGTTATTGTTATACATGTAGACATGCTCTAATATTTATTATTACAGATAAAGCAACCATATACAAGTATATCCTATCAGCCAACTACATATGCCCACATGCATTTGTAAATTTTGTAAAAAATCACACAGAGCCAACAGCAGTGAATCGCTGCTGACAAGAAATAACATCAGACAAAACCAACTGTGAATCAATAAAGTTCATAGACAGCTTGCTGAGATATGCCGCATAAGTATATCATCAACATGTTACCAGGTCATGCGATAGCTATAAATCAATTCTGACAAATATTATATATATATTTATTAGCAGAACCTGCTGGTACTGCTACATAAAGGATTATTGACAAAATAATAAATGTAACAGTTTAACTAAAAACACAATATGATTTATTTCTTTTTGTTTGAAAAAATATATTAAAAAATCACACAGGGTTCCATTAATTTTTCACTTTGTTTTACAATAACACTAACCTGGCCAATCGCTCCCACACTCTGTTTATCCATCTGTTTACTTTCGACCTGGTGGTGTGTTCGTGTCAATAACAACATCCTGGAGGTAAATCAGCGGACATGTTTTATAACATATACAGTGATATGGTTATAAAAAAAAACTAAGATGAAAAATACTACAGGGTGTGACTTGTTTTGTTGAATTTGTTTGTTCAATTGGGGTTTAACGCCGAACCTAAGGTTATTTCACTCATATGACGAAGTGCGAACACAATGGGAGAAGGAAACCATCCTCGACACCACTGGCAACAAATGAAGACAAAATAGGTCAAAAAAAGGATGCAATACATTCACATCACATACAGATCAGCTTCACATTCATGATTGCTCCTTAGCTGTGAGAGCACCAGGGCAACAGGAAGCTCCCTGATTTGTTGGATGCTTCGGTTTTTCCACATCTACTGGTCATTAAAACAAGATCCTAACAAAACACACATATGTGGAATGTGCAGGCTTTATTTGGGTTTCTCAACCTGCTGAAGGCTATTTCACTCCAATGATGTCCTGCCAGCAGATTGGATTAAGAATTCACCCTTGCCTTCACTCGTAGCAAACAGTAACAAGACCTGTATTCAACACAAACAACGGATTGGATTAAGAATTCACCCTTGCCTTCACTCGTAGCAAACAGTAACGAGACCTGTATTCAACACAAACAACGGATTGGATTAAGAATTCACCCTTGCCTTCACTTGTAGCAAACAGTAACAAGACCTGTATTCAACACAAACCACGATGCAAAAAAATAAAATACTTTTGACATACCAAATCGATCTTTTGTTCGAACAGTACCAAAACAATGCCACATAATTTTTTTTATTTTTACTGGAGTTTAACACCATATTTAAGGTTATTTCGCTGATGTGACAGCGCATGAGCCCAATAGATGAATGAAATCACCCTCAACACCATTGGTAACAAACAAAGACAAGATAAACACAATACAAATGCATCATCACCCTCGACGACACTGGCAACAAACAAAGACAATATAGGACAAGCACAATACAAATGCATCATCACCCTCGACGCCACTGGCAACAGACAGAGATAGGACAAAAACAATACAAATGTATCACAAACAGATTGGCTTCATGTTGCCACTTAGCCCAGAGGGCACCAGGACAAGCACCCTCACAGCCCTCCTCCAATGCCACAGGAAGATGCCATGATGCAATCATCCCTCAGCTTTCAACATCAAATATTTTGAATAAAATTCTGTGAACAAGTACTATGATCTTCTATATATGACGACGAATTGTCCACTTCACACTGTTCCTTGCCTCATTATGGTCGAAAACTGGGAGGAAACCTCGTAAAAACCACCCCCATGATTGCCGGAGCCACACTGTGTGACTCACTCATATACCTGATGGTCGACAGATGGACTCGATCCCGTCAACGGAAAATTGGAGTAGGATTAGTTAATGCACACGCTATCACTAAGCCACAGCCGCAGGCTCCTCTACTCTATGAGGTGAGAATGTTAGCATTAACATCCTCAGCTCCTCATAGAGGAGAGGTTTGGTAAAAAATGAAAGTGTAACAACATGTGTTGTAATATGCGTCTTTTTTTCCATGTGGCTAATAAACAAATTTCACTTGTATGAAATTATCAAACATAATCTTAATTAACAAATGATAAAAAAAATGATAAACAGACACACAAGGACAGTAAAAATGAAAGGAAAATCTACAAACCTTCCTACTAAATCTGTAGTTGATACTCCTTCTGTCCTCTTACATTCCCTATAACATTAACAAATGTACGCCTTTATACTATTACAATATTATCACCAAATAGTCTGACAGAGTGCCACTTCACAGGTGAGCATGTAGAATGAAAATGTGGTGAGAAGATTGGGAGAAACATTTAAGTGATTACAAAATTCAAGTTTTAAATAGTAAGATACTATTCTATTCATATCAATTGTTTCATACTTTTGGATATGCATGGTGGTATTATATATATAACAGTTATGTTCTTCAATCATGTAATGATACACAACCTCAGTTTGTTTGGAGTGTATCAATACTGTTTTACTAAGCACTGGAGAATGATTAACTTTCCAACTTTATCAAAACATTTAACATTTTATGGTTGTGCTAGTGTCAATTATTGTTGGAATACACTTCCATCATCCAAGTGGAATATTCTGAGCACAGGGTCAACCACCAATCAATCAATACATAACCTCACTGCAGGACATTTTTTCCTGTTTTTGAATGCATTTCTTCAGAATACATGTATGTGTTTTCATATGGAAAGTATATCCTTGAGCAAACAACTATACACATAAAATGCAAAGATGATAAAAAATGTAAAGAATAAGATAACTGCTATGCTCAATAAGAATATAATTGGAAAATAAAATAAAAATAAAGTATAAAAGTGAATGAACAAAAGTAAATAGACCAAACATAATTAGACAGAGTGTACATATTTGTACAGAGAGATTTATAAGGTTAAAACATTGAGAGCAGAAACATACTTGTATTTTCCAGCTTTCTTCACTAAATGGTACGTGTCTGTGCCGTCTACCGTTGTGGTAATGTCATCTGTAAGCCAAACAACTTACCAATATAATCCCACAATTCAGAAAAAATATTTAAAAAAAAGAATAAATGGGAAACTGCCAGTTCCAACCAATCAAAACAATACAGGTAATGCTGAAAAAAGGACATCAATCTGGCATAAAATTACACAACTTTTAAGTATTAACATGTATTTTTATTTTAATACAAAAGAACCATCGTTTGGTTAATTTGGGTTATATGCCATACTAAAGGTTATTTCATTTATAGGACAGTATGTCAGACAAATAGTGGAATAAAATAAGCCTTGTCGTAACTGACAAGAACAAAGACAGGGCCATCTATATTAATGTATTTGTTTGTCTTAACCCTACCTACCCAAAAAATGCATGGTAAAAAAAAAAGAAAGAAAGATAACAGTCAGTATTTTGTTTTAATTGGGGAAATGAGGAACTTCTTTTCATGTACTAGAATAAAGAAAACCTCGTTTAAGAAAAGGGCCGGGGTTGTGCCGTTTTATCATTTAATACAGGGCTATTAAACAAGTAAAGTAGCCTAGAGCATGGCCTAAAAAAACAAGAACATGTAAAAGTTGTTTTATTCAGAAATAAACTCCTGTGTGGCACAATTTCAAACAAAAATGATTTTCACGTTATTAGTTAAAATATTATAAAATAAAATAATGCCTTCCTACCCACCTTTTTATATTCTTGTTACTAGAAACAATTATATTATTTTGGATGGCCTAACACTAAAACAGATTGGCTCCATGCTGCCCCTTAGCTCTGAGAGTAACAGGACAACAGGAAGCTCACATCAACTGCCTGCTACCAAAGGTAATATGTGTGTGTAAATTGAACCCACAACAGAAATACAAATAAATAAGCCCTTACCTCCATGGACACAGAAATCACAGTTGTATTTGTCTAATGTTTCCAGGGTTGTCACATATGGAGCTGCTTCAACAACCTGAAATATATATGAAGATTTTATTTATTTCAAACCTCTTTCAACCTATGTCTCAATACAAGGTTTGAAACAAAACAATTTCTTCAATACTTAAAAGTGAAAAATAACTACTCCTTTTCAAGTAACATTGTTACAATCTTCGATTTTGTTCTTAATATAACACAGATCTAACCTTAGTTTAAACTGAAAAGATTAGAAAAGTCCAAACTACATTTTCCACTCATTTAACATTATTTCCTTGCATGGTTTAAAAATGTCACATGTTATCATTTCTCTAAAAACTACATGTATTATTCCTGGTTATAAGGTTCAGTCATGTGTACATAACTTTATAAATAAAGATGTTTATTATCACAGTGTGATTTCATAGTAGTCATTCAGATTGATCATGGATTGATTGATTGATTGATTGGTCTCTTGTGTTGTGGTCAAGAATTTTGTATGACATCTGAGTATTTCAGCAAAAAATGATTGACTTCATTGATTGATTATTGTTTTAGGCCATGCTCAAGGGTATTTCACTTATATGACAGCTCTGTATTCCAACAATAATTGACACTAGCACAACCATATTAACCTGTGAAGTGCTTTGAGAGCTGGAAAGTTAGTTTTCCTCAAGTGCTGAGTAAAGACAGCATAGCTACTTTTCAAACAAACCGCCCTTAGTCAGAGGGTCAACTGATTCGCAATAGCATAACTATAAACTGTCATGTCTTTTTTTTTTTGCTAGTTTGGAAAATTTATCTTCCTGCAGTGCTAAGATAAGACAACTGAACAGGGGAAAAGTTTAACATATTTATTATGGGAAATTCCCATAAACTATTACTACAAATTGCATGACAAAAATGAAAACCAGATCTCAAGAGACACCTAACAAGAATCTACATTTTGAAAGTAGGACAGTTACACAACATGCACTTAGTATGTGAAATAGGTACATGTAGATTTTTTGCACTGACAATGTTGAAACTACCAGTTAATTGACACAGATCTCATATATCAGTCAGCTGATAATGATAATACATTCAGCAAACATTTAGACACATAAAATCTTACCTCATCAACCCACTTGATAGCCTTAACCATTTCATATCTCTCCTGTTCACAGAAGACTGGTGGACCTTTGTGTTTGGTTACCTCCTCTAGAATCACAAAAAATATAGGAGTCTTGTACATGTGTAATGTCAAAAATGAGGCATTGCAGGCACCAGGCAGTCCTCTGACGTCAAAACGGTCAGGATTTGTGACCTTTTACTTAACACCATGGATTAACGTATGTGATGTGATTTCAAAGAGCCACTATCCCAAATATTGTGAGGTCAGAGGACAGCCTTGAACGGAATAAATAACCTCCCTTACCAACTTCCTGAAACTCCCATTGCTGTATTTCAAAATTTCAAAAAATATATCACCTTGATAGACAAAGTATTATATTTCTTTCATTATTGGGCTTCCAATGTATATTTATATATACATTTTACTCTGGGAGTTTATCTAGAACATAAGATGATTCATCGATTTTAATTGATCTACATCCCTGTGCCAGTGTGATTACTTTGAAGAAAGATATATACCTAATAATAGAGACCCCAGAAAAAAAGTAAGCATTCACACTAAGGTTTGTTTATTTGTTTCTGTTTGATTGAGGTTTAACGTCATACTCAAGGGTATTTCACTTATAAATATGATGACGAAATGTCCACTTTTTATTTTGCCTTTCATAAATTCAGTGGTGATTGATTGGTGCTGAAGGGTATTTCACTTACATGAGGTGGTGTATTCCAACAATAATTGACACTGGCACAACCAACATGTGAAGCGTTTCCATAATGTTGGAAAGTTTATTTTTCTCCAATGGTAAGTAAAGACCGTAGTGCTACTTTTTAAACAAACTCCCCATAGCCAGAGGGCTAAATTCAGTGGTAAATAGGAGAAACCTGCCCTTGGTATTGATAGGCATTCAAAATAAAAAATTGTTTATTAGATCAGACAGGTAGGAATTTGAATATTGACTACCATAAATAAGATTATGTATTGTGTATTAATTGAGATAACTGTTTTACCAGAGTTTCATAATATTGTATTTACCATCAGAGTGAACTCCAACAATTAAATAATCTCCCATCTGTTTGGCCTGAAAATATAAATACACTCTATTCAATAAAAGTTAATGTATGTTAAGTAAAAGTCTTCAGACAAATTTAAAACCTTATTAAAATTAGTTATAGCATTTCTTTTTATTTGGGTACATTACAAAAGATTGCTTGTGTTCATGGTGTTGAAGTTTGTTTATGACCAAGACAAAAGCCTATACAATACACACGATGACGTAATTTAATAAATCTATTTATGTTTTTTTGAATTACACTACTTGTGTTCTAAGGCTAAAAGAAAGTATTCAAAAGACAAAAAGCAATATAATCATGTATTAAAAGAGCAATACCAACAGTAATAGGAATTTGAAACCATGTCACAATCTATGTTTCTTAAATTCTTCAGCATGAGACGCTTTAATACAATACTAAATAACACATAAATAATCTTATACAAACCTGTCGAATGGCATTAGCATGTCCAAAATGAACCATATCAAAACTGAAAAGATACATAAATGAGGAAATTGTGACCTGGTGTTCATTTGCTGTTAACAACACTGTTCTACAAGTCTCTTAAGGTCAAGGGCTTAGGCAGAGGGGTGTCCACCCATCCAAATGGACACCCTGAAGTGAAGTGAATAATTGCCTCATTTGGAAACCCTGTTTTGAGAAACTTTAACATGCAGGAGATATGAAAACTGTAAAAATTGGACACCCAGTTAATTAAAAAGTGAAACAAAATAACCATTTTGGACACCATACTTTTGATTTCTGGCTAAGTCCCTGATTGTAGAATTGGTTCGTTACTTGTAACCTGCCGTTGAAACAAACAGTCACAAGGTTAGTTAGGTTTAGCGTTGATTATCAGAAATGTTAGATTGTTCTATGTATAAACAAGCTGAGAAGCTAGCAGGCCCACCAGCTTTTTTGAAAATATACGCTCATAATCCCAGTCAAATCAACGTTTCGTACTTTTCTTTAAGAACTATTTTTTTCTTCAAAGAACCAAAGAGTAAAAGTTATGGTGTTTATCACCATTTTGGTGCGATATGCAATGTCGGCCATGTTTATTGTGAAACCTAGTGAAATACAACCACATCTACAGGGCTTCATAGACGTCAAAATGTTTATCACCCTCCTTACCATATTGAGTATTTTTTTGCTCCTATTTCAGCTTTTTTTTAGGTTTTAACTGCCAATCTGTCGGTGCATATTAACGTTTCATATATTTTTATGACCCAGAAGCCGGAAGTAAAATGTGTCGAGGCATTCCCACGATGAGAATGCAACTTAACATAGCCAACACATTTGTTTTGTGTTGGTCAAAATAATTCTTGTTAAAAAAATTTGTAACTAGTGTTGAAGCTTATTTGCACATAAATATAGGCCAAAAAAATTCAGCTTAGGGAGCATTTCCATGAATCGTTCGCTTAACAGTCGCCTGATGGAGTTCTCAAAAGGCGAGTCCTAGGCGAGGCGAATAAAATCTGAATTCCAAGCGAACGCTGGGTGAGGGATTTTGTTGATTGCAGTTCGTCAACTTACAAAAGCTCAGAGAAATAGTCCTGTTGAAACAACACAGCAGCACAGCGTGTAGCTCCACGTGGTCTGTGAGTCACGTGATCAGATCACGCGAAGGACTCGTCACATCAGTGAGCCTTTATACTCAGTAATTCACCATGAACACGGCTCAACGTGCGGATAAACTTAACGAAACTTGACTTGTACACCGTCTGCTGTCCGATTTATTAATTGTGACTTTATATGATGTTTCATATGAATTAATCAGCAATCCACATTGACGTCCAAATTATTTGTTAACATCCAAGCTCTATTTGGACTGTAGAAATAATTCCATTGTAAGCTGTAAAATACCGTATTTATCGAAGCCAATAAGATATGATTGGGGCAAATAAGGACTTCCCTTTTCTTTGAATAAATTTAATCTTAAAATATTATGCAGTATACAGTCAAGTGCCCAGTAGGATTCCACGGCTAATAAACAACCAAACAAATATGTCCGAAAATAAAAATGTAGGCACAATGTATGACCACCTCCAGGAGCTTAGAATGATACTTTCTGGTAATCAGGTTAATTAAACGCATTTATATAATCCATTGGTCTGTTTTTTAAGGCGAGCAAACACATAACCGAATGAAGCTGTTTAATTACGATCAAAATTGTAAAAAAAATTTGATGTATTATACATTCTATAGATGTGTTTTATGTATATGAAAGTATAGTATAGACGGAAGAAAGTGTAATTATTTGGATTTCAAAATTTTTGAACCAGCGGTGTATGCTCACCAGCTATACAGAGGCTCTTCAAAAATACAAATACCAGGGTACAAATCAAATGATTGGGGAATGATTGATTGGTTGTTTATTTGTCAAATAAATCGGAACACAAAGTTATGTAGAGACTAGATTTTAGCCTTTATTGTATATTAAATCTGCTGAAGCAAGAACATGTTTTTAAAAAATATAAATAAATAAATTTGCATTTTGAAAGGACCGGAGGTGAAATAAAAATGTTTTAATACCAACATGCAGAAGCACACAAACTTATTCCCCATGACAATTACTGACCAAAAACACACGCCAAGATACTTCGTGCTGTCTGAATATTGACTTTTGATCAGCGTGATTTTCATCAATTTATTCAATGATAGACCTTGGAAATCAACAAATAACACACAGATGAACAGGGATTAACTTTTATCAATTAGTTTGGTGACTTTACTGACTTAAACTTTCAGTCAAGCTGTGTGAGCAGTTCTCATCACGTAATTCTACACATGAAGGGTTTAGTTTAATCCAACTGTTGGCCAGAAGGACACAAAGCTTAAGTTATTATAAACAAAATTTTGTATAGTTCAAGATAAGTCTGAAAACGTTAAAAACAAGGATATTTTTTTTTAACATTTCATTCCGCGCGGCGGATAATCGGTGGAAGTAAATATACTGTGTACAAGCTGTCATATTAATGCAAAGTCTCTTGTAATGTGGATTCTAAATACACACTTACAATACACATACCACTCTTATCGATCGCCTGGGATTCGCCTAGTAATCGCCTCCAGCTCGCCTCCCCGTCGCAGAGGCGAACACAGAGAAGGCGAATTAACAAACAGCGAATCATGGAAATGCTCCCTTAAAACTAGGATTGAACGACATTTGAATGTTGTACTATGTTCACACTATAAAGGGTGAATGAAATGATAGAAATGTGCTAGAAGGCTTGTTTAAAAATAAAAAAATAAATCACTAAATTTTTTAAAAAATTACAAAAGATAGTGTTTTTAAAGAAAATATCACTGAAGAAAAACACCATATTTAAAAT
>JAQQZZ010097178.1:0-16907 GCA_030265115.1 Mopalia vespertina | reverse complement strand
AGAGCTTTCCTGCTTCCAGCTTTGCCAAGTTTGTTTCGAAAGTTAGAAGTGAGAAGCGATGTAGAGCTTTCCATCTGCTCAGCTGTGAAAATCAAAAGCTGGAAGATGAATTGTCAAAAGGGACACGGACCCCATTGAATAACACTTTCATTTCTTCAGGAATTGTTTTTAGTCAAATGCGATCGTTTCTAGTATGACGTTGTGTGGGAACGCGTTTCATTTCATTAAGCAGCACAGGGGTGACGTCATTCGAAACCGTCATAAGGTTTCGAATAACGTTACACTATTTCATATCATGTTTCGAATGATATCATGCTGTTCAAGTCTGAACTCGTTTAGGCTTGAAATTGTCAAACACAATTGGGAAAATGATTTGATTTAGGAATTTGAATTTGATATAAATAATTAAAAAAAATTTGCACAGGGAAGTTTGAATATCATTATATTACGTGAATGGTAAAAGCGATAACCAAATACCGTATAGGCCTAGTTATGAAGTAAAAGGGTAACACGTAAACACAATTTATTGACATGCGCAAATGCAACTTTGTTAAAGCTCCACCTGTTGTTTTGAATGCACGTAAATATTTACTTTTACTGTCCTGTTCTGTATTCATATCTTCATTCAGAAAAGAATAAAATGTATTAAATTCCAGGACAAAATTGGACATTTGAGTCGGGATGCACTAAGTATTACATTCCGGGCAGCATTGGTGCCCGTAATGTAATAAGTATTACAATCCGGGCAGTAGTGCCAGTGTTACATTCCGGGATTTTATTACATTCCGGGCCCCTACAAACGGTCCGTGAAATATTATTCTGCTTCCTTACACCTCAACATAATTCTGTATCAATCGACTAAACCTTTAAAGATGCTCGTTACTGTGATATCATCACTACGCTCGACATGTGGTGGTGGATGCGGGAATATGCATCAATATCATTTATTTTGGTTCGCCCGAAACTTATTTACAAGCGTATGCACATCTTACTCAACACTTAAACCCAGCAAATTCCATGTGGCTTAAGAATGCGCTTATTTAATTTAGGAGTATATAATGTTCTGAATCCAAAAAAAACCTTAAATCTGTGAAATCTCTTCACAAATAGTACCCTTTTCAATTGATTTGCAAATGCATGTCACAATGGCGACGATCCCTTAACGTCACAGAGGATGTGCGCAGTACTTTCGAGGTTTTCAGGGTGATATCTGTACAAAAAGAATAATACTCCAACGATGTTTAAACATCGCATTCTGTCTCAACCAAGTGACATGTCCATGCATTGGTGAAAACCTTCATCATACTATACCACCATGCTATAGATTAGAGCCTTTTCATTCGGCGTTTAAATACTAGCTGAAACTTGATGGCGTCAACGTGATTTCAATGCATAGACACGTCACAGAATGTAAAGATCGTCGCCTGCAGAGGAAATATGTAAGATAGTCAGTTGACAATTTAGCTGATCCGGACATCGATTCACTATAGTCAATCAATTACCGTATATGTTAATCTGTGTCCTTTTATTTTAAAACAAACAATGATCATAATTCAATACGGTAGTTATGTTTGGAGCAACCAGTTTGTGAACTATAAACATAATAGGGTATAATCCTATTAAATAGCATAGCAGACATATATGTCGTTTGATTTCGAATCTAAACATTGTCTATATTATAACCTCATTTGTTTTTAATGTAGCTTTTGTGTATAATTGCCAAATCCAGCCACCGTGAATATCATGTTTAAATCGATTAAGGTTTAAAGGATCCGGTTCTGATACACATCGCAAAATCACCAAGGTGCGTGATACCCCTGCGCCGTTAAACGCTCCTATATAATTTCTTTTACTCAACAAAACTAAAATTACGACGCAGAATTCTCTTAACCATTTGCCATTATATATGCAGCGGTTCTCGTTGCCAGTTAAAGACTTAATTCAACCCCTCACAATAGACTATCAAAGCCAACCTCTAAACCACGTGGTTAACATGTCGGCCTGCTCATCCTACTTCGATGTACCGCCCACGAGTTCGAAGCCGTCTGTCGCATCGGGTATATGAGAACAATGAGTCATGTGATGTGGTTCCAGCATTCGCCGGGGTGCATGGTTCTGATGAGGTTTCGTCTCCGTTATCTCGGCCAGTAACAATGTGAAATGGACAATTCGTCGATCGTCATGAAAGTGAAATAGCCTTTGTGTACGACGTTAAACCCCAATCAAACCAGCTGTAACAGACAACCAAGAATACGCATAATTAGGGCCAGTGATCGAAAAAAATATTGTCTTTCTCTGCTGTTTAACATGATATTTCTGCAGAGGCGTGAAATTGTTTGACAAGTGGCTGATGTATTTGATTGGCCTCTTCGTTTTTTTCAATTTGCTTTGATCTTTATCTGACCACCGCAACGGGGTAAGTGTGGCAAGGTTTATGACAGAACTTCGTGGAGACATCAGACTTTGGAAGATGATTCGCCCCAGAATCTTAACAGTATTAAAAACTCTATACTTTATCTAACACCGAGTTGATCATCACGTGCACTAATAAGCACATCCTAGCCATGTCAGCCACGCCCTGTACGTAACACATACAGCCTAACAGCTTTGTATAATTTCGTTCTATTCTCGTTAATAATAAAAAGAATAGCAGACAAATATTATCGCGGCCAGAATCATGTCTCGACTGTTACATTCGGAAACCAAAAAACCTGTAGAAATAAAAAGTCTTGTTCTACCGGTTTTTGCCGTCGGAAAACGATGCAAGTGTGACAGGCTTAAATTGATCGGCCAGCGCGTCAAGAGCTTGTGGACAAAGCCTAGCAAACTGGGTGAGTGAGAGTGAGACTGAGGGGCGGGGGTAACCGCTATTCCCGATAAACAAATTTTGCTTATGTACATACTGCGAGAAGTCTAATCGTTAGAGCATGAAATAAATTAATTGTTATTTAAATCACTATGCTCGTCAACCATTGGCTTTACATATCCCGGATGAAATATATATTTCTATTGGCTCAAAAACAACTTACAATCAGAGAGTCGAATCGAACGCACCTTCAGTCGGTGGGCGAATAGGCAGAACGTTTTTCCTCGCTACGAGAGCTGTGTTGTAAACGATCAACTGCAGGCCTGCAAATTTTGTCGCCGGGAGCTAACGGAGCAGTACCGAGTAATATGGAAACCACAGCAAAGGAACTAGCGGTGAGTTGAACAAATATACTCTCACGAAATATCTGAAAATGTGTTCAAAAGTGGGTCAGTGATTGTTTGTGTGTAGATGCCATTTAATAAGGCCTCGGGAGCTTGGTTCATACTGTGAGTAATTTTGTTTAGATATACAGACATGCGTTTGTTCATAGTACACGGCATGTATTATGGGGGAAGTTAATAGAGAGAGTATTACGTACCCACGATCAAATAACGGCAGCGAGTAGACCAGCTGTTATTAGCCCTAATGGTTTTCGATATACGAAGTGACTGGTCCAGACAAAAATTACAGACCCCGTCAGGGACACACAATATACATACGATTATGAATGACATTTTCTTGTTCGTGTCACGCCGTCTTTGCTTAACATCCATTCCAAAAGACATAATAACTTCACGTTTATTGGTTGTTTGGTCTGGCTATAACTGCCAGAGAACACCGCTGTATAGAAGTGAACTGCCCTCGAATGCGTTGTTAAATAATTGACAAATAAATTAACAGATCAATCCAACAACGGAACAATCCGCTAATAAATCAGTCAACGAGTCAGTCAATCAATCATAAACAAAAACAGATGAAGTCCGATTTATTTTCACTCTATGTTGACTTTCAACTAAAATGAGTGGTTTCCTTCACCTTTTGAGCTGCCATGTGTTGTGGAGTTTTTGTTGTGTCTCTATTTTGTATCTTATCGTAGTTAATTATCGGTGACATTGATGTTAGTTCCTTTAAGCCGCATGTCACGCCGCCCTTTAAGTGAAAACAAAAACTTGAAGTACAGAGAAATAGCTCAATCGAACTGACAAACAATTAAATCTATGTATTCTCACTATTTTGTTTAAACCAAACAATTTTTTTTCTAGGTGTCACCTCGCCCATGTCTGATACTACATGTGACCATTCTGAGAGGACGAAATGTGACCAAAGGCTGGGGGGACTATTGTAAGTACAACATCAGTTAATAGTCTACATTTTGTTAAAACCAAAAACTATAGGATACCATTTTAATTCTTCGTCATTTGCAAAGGAGTTATTTTTCTCCAAACCGAAACAACAGAATGGCGATATGCTGTTCCGTCTTTGTTTTTTCCCCTTGATATTGTCCTGTTTTGTCTTTCCTTTTTGCTCCTTGCGATTGTCCCGTCTTGTCTTTGTTTGTGACCATTGGCGACGTAGTGTGGTTTCTTTCACCCATTATGCGGGCACACCGTCACAAAACTGAAAATAACAATAAACGCGACATTAAGCCCAATCCAACCCACCTAACTGATTTCAGCCCATACTTGTCTACTCTAAAAAATCTAGTTAATTGTGAATTGACGCATGGTTGGGTAAGACTGCCCTTTTGTCCGTAGCGGTAAGGTAAGACGAGACGCATACGAATTGCCTTCTTACAAAGCCATTCTATTGATTGTTCTTTATTTTGGTTCTTGCAATTTTCATGTATCGTGCTTCCTGTCAGTTGCCTGGAGCACGTAGGAATTTCTGAAACTACACCGTAAGGCTGAAATAATCTTAAGTACAACGTAAACCCAAATTAAAATACAAAATATCGTTGAAATGAGTTCAATATTAGGATAAGATTCAGCCTATTTTAAAAGCAGGTACCAAACATGTTATAATACAGACTCACATCGCTTAACACTTTGCTTGCCTAGTAATCTGGGCTGTTCAAGAGGCAGGCTAAGTGAACCGTGAAGTCTAGCTGTATTTGACATTCTAAAATAAGATCAATTCATTCTATCTTTCGTCGAGTCTCTCCTCATGAATTTGTCTCAGTAGGGCCAATAACTTCCATTTTTGACAGAGCCCGCTGCTGTGATTTAGTGGTTAGCTTGTCAGCCTACTAATCTTACGTCGATGAACCTCTCATGCGGGTTCGAGTGCGTCACACTGTGTTGCTTCGGCAATCGCGGGATGTTTTTTGCAAGGTTTCCTCTCGGGTTGCCACCGTATTCAAGCAAGAAAAAATGTGAAAATACGTCGTCATATACTGGAGACATCTTTGTGTAGGACGTTAAACTCCCGACAAACGAACACTTCATGTTTGACACATAAAACAAGGACGTTTAACTCCTAATCTTGTTGGTATTGGTACGACTGTCTCTTGAAAAAAAAAGGTTGTAAAACAACAAGCAAATGGTTAAAATGTTATTTTAATCTTGTTTTGAAACTGCTTTGATTGAAATTAGTGTAGAAGATAAAATGCACATGTAGAGCAATGTGAATTTATTATAAACTTTATAATATACATATATGATCTCCCGCCCAATATGCATTTTCGAGTTTGTATATATTTTGAATAAATGAAGAGGGAAAAATTTGCTTGCCTCCACTGGGACGAGTTTGTATATATATCCCAGTGGAGGCAAGCAAATTTTCTCTCTTCATTTATTCAAAATATATATTATTCAAAATATATATTATCAAGTTATTGTATGCGAGTTCTATACTTAGAGGGAGTACCATAGCGTAACCGTTTAGCGTTACGTTATTAACGTGTCGGTTACACTAATGACTGGTTTGCATTCACACGTGTATTAAACGTGATGTATAATAGTAGTAAGATAAATATCACTCGGCTTAGGTAATTTTTCATGCGCCTCCGGCGAGCTGTTTTTAATATAAGTTGATGTTAGTGATATTCATCGCATTGCGCATGCATGCTCGATTTGAATAATCCTTAAAAACTATTTACCTTTTTTGTTGAGTTGTTAGACTACGCATGGTGTGTCAACAATGTCCACATTTATGAATCACTTTAGTCCGGGCTTATCCAAACGTGACAACAAAATAAACCACAGCGAATCCAGACTTATATATAGAATGTCTGAAGCAGCTTGGTTTAAAAATATAATGGTCTTGCTGAACTAATGGGCTCAAAATGAGCCAAACTTTTGTTATCTTTAGGATTAAAAGTTAAGTATTCAAACTATATGTTGGTGAAAAAAAATAATTCGAAATTCTAATTACTAATAGTTTAATTGTAGCCTATAATTTTGTTTTCCCATGATCATATATATCCAAGTTGCAAAACTTTAATTGCCTATTTCTGGCACTTCAGTTTTAAGCAGACTCTACATTTTCCAAGGCGTATTTCTAGAAAACTATTCATGTTAGAAACTTCAAATTTGTACCATTGTAAAGAACACACTGCGATCTAGTAAACGGTGCCTCATTTTTTAGAAGTTCGTCCTTGATTTTTTAAAATGTTTTCTGAAAATTGTATTTTACATTTTTATAAGACTTTCCAAAGGTGGGATAGACAAAAAAATCCACTGGGATCGTTCTAATCACAATTTCAAAAAACAAAATGAGGCACCGTTTACTAGTTTAAGGACTTTTCTACTCGGTCAACTAATTTATTGAGTCTTATCGTTACTGCACTATAAATAAACCATGAAAAATGCAGTCTATTTCTGTCTATTGACATTTACTCATTTTGCAATATTTTAAGCAATAATAATTGGATTTTCACAACAGTCACATATATGTAATCCTTAGTATTCAAACTTTCCAACAATATATAGGGTACAGATTTATATTCTTCTGCATAAGAGACTGAATACAATGGGTGTTCTGAAAATCGACCAAGGGGTCCAGCAAGAACGTAACTCCAAGTATTAAAAGCGCACCGTGGCTTAGTGTTTAGCGTGTGCGCTTACTAATCCTACTTCGATGTACCGTTAACAGGATCGAGTCCGTTTGTCGACCATCGGGTATATGAGTGCGTCAAATGATGTGACTTCGGCAATCGCTGGGGTGGTTTTTACGAGGTTTTCTCTCGGTTTTCCACCGTAACTAGTCAAAGAATAGTGTGAAGTGGACAATCCGTCGTCATATAGGTGAAATATACCCTTGAACACAACGTTTAACCCCAATCAAACTAACAAACAAACCAAGTATTAAAAGTGTGCTTTTTATATTTTCGAGATGAGATAAGTACATTTTGAGGTTGTGTAATATATTTGCTCAGGAATAAACTGGGTACAAAAACACGACTGACTCTAAATGTCTACTTTATTACACTGACTAGAGAAACATGCACAGACATCAAGTATAGGCTAACAAGAAACACATGCTGAGTTGTCGCCACACTGTGGCACTGACCGTTGACAGATAACTGATAGCCTAGTTAGTCCTAATATATCACACTCCTCCCTTTCCAAATAGGGTTATGTTTCTCTTAACTTCTGAGATAAGGGAAATTTAATGTCTTAGGAAGTCTTTCTTTTATTTGACCATTAAATATCCAGCCATAAACTGCAGTTAAAGTCAACATTCTAAACTAAACTAAACACAGCAATAAAAGTCTGGTTACTGAACTACTGAAGAATAAACTAGTAGCAAGCTATTAATTTTAAGCTATTAAGCTATTAAGTCCAGTTCAGTGATTATATGTTGTAGACGGCTCATAACTCCAGTTGTTGTGGTGCTCCAGGCCCCCTCAGTGGATATCTGCTTGTGGGAACATTGGTCAACACTTCTGGCTCTGTAAATTTATTGTCTCCAAGGACAGATTCAGTTTCTCTCTGACCACTGAATGATGGCGCACTTACAGCTGATGTAGGTGTTACACATGCCTGAGTTTCTGGAATGACAGCCACTGGTCTGTCCTCCTTAATACTCTTTGTGCTGGTACTGGTTGGTAGTAGATGGCCAACAACATGTACATACCGGATTCTCCCACCGGATACTTATGCACCCCAAGCACTTTAATCACAACACCATAATTCCACTTTTCCTTCCTTCCACGGAAATTTTGAACCAACACCGAATAACCTTTTTTAAATTCACGTAATTTGACAAGGCCATTTTCATGGTCTTGCAGGCTTTATTAAGCTAAATCGAGTTCACACACACGGTTTAAAAACAACTCAGCCGTAGCTACCCCAGTTACACTGTGAGGCGTAATAAGATACAAAAGCAAGAAATTTTCTATGCAATGCTCTAAGTTAATACGACAGATTTCACAGATTGAACCGAACCTTCTGCAGCTCAGTTTGACACAGGATGATAAGGAGGTATAAGAATATGTCTAATACCATTCTTTTGAGTAAAGTCTGCAAACTCTGGACTCGTAAATGGTGGACCATTGTCGTAAATTAAGTCTTCCGGAATTCCATACGAAGCAAATAGAGTTCTTAGAGCCCCTATTGACTTAGTCAAAGGTATTGAGTTCATTGGAATACTTTAAGCCATTTCCAATGACTATCAACGACAATCGAAAAAAGCTTGGACTGATATTCTGCATAATCAATATGCAATCTCTGCCAAATATTCCTCGGCCATTCCCACGGATGTAGAGGTGCTACATGTGGATTTTTCCAAACAGAAAGATAGACCTGGCAATGTCAAACCTTCGCTTCGATATACCCGTCTAGTCCTGGCCACCACAAGTAGCTTCGTGCTAAGGATTTCATTCTACACATACCGGGATATGCTTCATGAAGATCATCAAGAAGACGCCCCATAATAAACATACTTGTTCAGCACTCAATTCATGTTTCCTCAAAACATATGGCTTCAATTCAGTCAATGATATATCACAAGGCCACCCATTCAATGTATAGTTTAATACACGAGATAGGGTTGGGTCTTTCCTAATGGCTTCACTGATGTCTCTAGCAATGATCGGCAGATAATCCAGACAAGTGAAATAAAAAATATCATCTTCCTTTCCTTCAGATGAATCCCTACAGGATATCGATATAACGCAACGGCGTTACTATGATCTTCGGACTTACGATGAACAATATCGTACTGATAAGCTGAAAAGATTAACACCCAAAGTTGCAAACAAGCAGCTGGCAAAGTTGGCACAGCATTATAGGGACCTAATATGGTTGTCAATGGTTTATGGTCGGTTTCCAATAAAAAAATGCCTTCCATAAATACTGGTGAAATTTCATCACACCAAATATAATCGACAACGATTCCTTTTCCAACTGAGAGTAGTTTTTCTTGCTGCTACTCAAAGTTCATGTTGCAAAGCTGTTCATTGCAGGCCTTGAAATTTGTCGCGAACGAACCGATCGTTCGCGTGTCAGTTACGCAAAATGAAAATGGGCAGAACAAAAAATCGGTTACGTGAAAGCATGCCGCAGAACGTTTAACTATATGAATTTCTCAAGTCGGTTATTCAGTGCAGCAAGTGGTATACTCAGAATCTGCACTATATGAAATAACACTACAATAAAAATCATTTAATTTGTTTTTGTTGCATCTGTTGTGAAAAGGAACAATGTTCTGACCTCAGTCCAGTTATGCAAGCCATGCCTTCAAACAAAGCAATCCCTGCTTCAAAGCTCCAACGCACAGCGATTGCAGACATTTTTGTTATCCTCGATCATGGGCTGTGGATATTTCACTGATATCTCTAGTAGGCTACAATAAACTGATTTCTGGTTGTGTGTTTAGCCAAATAAAACTCTCATTCTAAAAAAAAAAAATACCACTGACACTTTGTCTTGAAATATTTAAAATATATTATTTGAAATACTTTTAAAGATCACATAAAAATCCATTTAGGCAACTCACAAATATGATAAACTATAAAATATATTTAAAATTTTACTTGGTCAGTTGTTTGGCCTGCAGTTCCATATTCTAAATGAACATGCAACAAATGTTAAATTTAGCCTCAGTAGGGTGACCAGGAATTAGGTCAGTTTTATATCACACAAAATACAACTCTCTGAGAGGTCTAACAATATATAGTGGATAGTGAGACAGTCAAAGCAACCCAATACAATACCGGTACCTTGATATCGATGTCAAACACTACCAATTTGCATATGAATGGGTGCTTTCGAAGATATGTCGGCTTTTGTCTTTTGATCTCATACATTTGTTTCAAATTGAATACCTCATGACACTGTTGATTGACAGCGGACTAATTGGTTTTTAATAAGATCATGTGCATTTCTGTTATAAAATTGAATCTGACCAATAGTTGATTGTACATATAAAGCTCCAGACGATAATGTGTTATACAACAATGGACCAATCAGTGTACATCGTATATTTTCATTGAATTTTTTTTAATGATCTGATGTAACTAATTTTTTTTTGTGCATCTGATTGGTCAAACTGTTTATATTAGCTGTCAATCAATATATTAACAAAACTTTGAAATAAACCACACCCTCTCACATGGGTTAGAAGTGACAACACCTCAAAACATACAGATCTGACACCAGATGCCACTGACTGCAGAAGCTAGTCAGTTACAAGCAGCTGTTTGTGCTGACCCACTCCAGCTCAAGAAACTTGACTGGTGTACATGGACACTTGACTGGTGTACATGGACAATCAACTGTTGCCGACTGAACATTGTAACTTGTTTAAGAGATTCACAATGAAAAAGTATTTTATTCAGTGGCACATGTGACAGCGAATAATGTGTAAAATGCAGATATATTTACTCGCCACTTTGGCAATTATACCAATAATTTATTGGTCACAAATGTGAGTGGATTCATATTTTTATTCACTATTGATTTGGGAAAGTGTAAACGATTTCACAAAACCCCCCGATGGTTCCCATCTCCATGTGTGTCTGGTATGACAGCCTTTGAGATGAACTCACAGTTGTTCAACACAGCAGGTTGTCTTTTATCCAATAAAATATACTTGTAATGCATGGTATGGAGCCAACCAGCAACAGCGTCGCCATTGTGTTTTCAAGCCTTGATTCTGTCTAGAATTCTCGTGATGGCCTGCAAGTAACATGTGTGAAGACAGTCACAAAGCTAAATGCTTTCAATCAACACATAAGGGTTGTAATCTTGGATTAAAGTACACATATAGTAAGTTGATCTCAGTTGTGGATGTAATTTACTACTGTCGAAAAGTCCAGCTCAGAAGAATCTTTTTTTACATTCGTGATGTGCATGGTTGATTGAAGCATTTTTTCACCAGTTGTGCATCTAGTTTTAAATAATTGAGATCCGACATAGAATATAACAACCATCTAAAATGAAATCAACAACAAAGGTATGTCAAGCCAATATTTTTTATTGCATTGATGTACATATATACATTTGAAACTACGTAACCGCTTTGCGCGATCGGTTACGTGAGCAAAATTACTGAGAATGATTTTTCGTTTACGCTTAGGAAGCAAATTTTGAGGCCTGCATTGCCATTTTTATCAACGTGAGAGATAACAGCCCCTATTAAAACCATACGATGAAGCATCACAGGCCAGTTTCAACGGTTTGCTCAAATCATAATGAACTAACAGTTGACTTTTAAGCATCTCGCTTTTGCACGTTTGAAATGCCTGATCACAAATTTCAGACCATTTCCATGCTTGATCTTTCTGCAAAAGATCGTGTAACGGCTTCAACGTTGTTGACAAGTCTGGCAAGAACTTGCCGTAATAGGTGAGCAATCCCAGGAATGATTTCAATTCTTTTTCATATGGCCTCCGCCTTGGCGGGGTCATATTGCATAGTCTTTCATGCGGTCAGCTGACAACATGATTCAAAGAGACTTGTAGTCCCGCCACGTGGCCCTATATAAGGCAGTGTAAGCCAAGGGGTTCCCGTCTTTTTCTTTCATGCGGCTGGAAACAACGTGTGATTCTCTTGAAAGGTTTATTTGTAATGTCGGAGGTTCGCCGCCACGGCTTTACATAGCCTAACATACCAGAGTGTACAGCACCTGGTCCAATATAGCCGTTGACAGACGAGTTTGGTAAGTTCTCGGAAAAAGGCTATTTGTTGCGAACGGCGTCCCAATCCTCTCCATACGTAGCGGGAATTAAACTACAAATTTCGTGAATGGCAAATAGAACGCCACAGGCTCCAATTAAAGTAACAATAAAGCAAACGATTATTATACAGGTAAGGGTAAAAGAAAGAATGTAATCGCTACAAGCATCACAAAATTACCGGAAGTGCAAGCAAGTCACGTGTCCTGTGGTTCGGCGTGTTATCCTGGAGAGATAAACTGCAGCCTGGCTTGGACTGTATGAGCACTAAACGGGAACGGGTTTTTGAATGCCAACAGTCCTTCATTGACACCAAACACCTCAATTTGAAGTAGAGGATAAATTCGGGCCACAGGCCTCGATTGATTTGCCTATCGAGTCGGATATATGTACTACTGACCTTACGTGTCTCCCATAATGGGGAATCCCTGACCTACTTTGGCTAGAAACCGAGTCGAGGCTTTGGATGTTTGCATTCCCGGTAAAGCATGTGGGAATCCTTTTTTCTAATAAAGTGTCTGGTTTTATAAACCTAGCATATTCCAATAAAACAGAGTTGGCGGATTTTATTGGTACGTATCCATTGCCTTCCAATTGTGAAATGGCAATATCACCACAGGTGAATCATTAGATTTGGAGTGTTTTGATTGCTACCTCTAAAATGCGTGTCAATTATCTTCAAAAATTTAAACCTAAAGAGGGCATTGTATTGCATCCGTAGCTAATTTGGCACAACAGTTATGTGGCCCAGGGAAACTATAGACGTGATCAAGGCTCAAGAAACTTAGTGATACTATATTATCTATCTCCATCTTATCATGATGCCATACAACTTTATATTCTGTGTCTCGTCGACAAATCATTCAATTTTTCTTATCCAAGAAATATTTGTTTCTCTACATGAGTGACATGGCTACCTTTAGCACTTTTTTATGTGTCCACATTAAAGAGCGAGTCTCTGAAATTTATAGCATTTCATGGGTAGGAAGGAGGTCTCTGGTTTTCGTTACTCTCAGAATTTTTGGGCTTGTCGAGGGCAGCCGTTACAGAGGACAGATTTACAGGCCATAACCCCAAGCCAAGGTAATGGCATCAACCATTTAATTCTGGACATCAAGTCCTGGTATCAAGGCCATGCATTGTGGAAGTGAAGGCATGAGTGTTATAATAACGAGTGCTATAATGAAGAGATATATCTCTAACAAAAGGGTAGTATAAAATGTTATTGGAAATAGAGTTACAAACTCAACCATTTCAGAATTTGAAACCATTGCCATGGCCATTAATTTAAAAAATTGAGTCTGAGCTTATTGATCAGGAGATGGTTGAATTATTGAATAACCAGGCAGTAGACTGCTGTTTGTCCATTTCTGGACAATATATCTTCAATGCTTTACTCAGGCCGAAGAAAAATGAGGAATTTAGGACAATACTTAATCTCAGTGGTTTTAAACAATTTGTTGAATACAATCATTTCAAACAGGAGTTTTTAGATATAACTCTGTGCTTAGTCCAAAAAGGCTATTTTTCACATCAGTTGATCTCGGGATCACAGTACCCAAGTCAAAAAGATCTTGGGGGATCACGGGTATCCAATTCAAAAACAATATAGGAAGATTCTACTCTTCGAAGATTGAATTGGAAAGGAAATTTCCTTGGATATATTTGCTGGTCTTTGGCCATTCCTCAGACCCAAAAGCTTATACAAAAACTTGTTTATTTTTTATTGAGGTCTCTGTGGAGTAAGATGTAGATATTACACTGATGATTCACTCATTAGTCATGGAAATCAAAATATGTACTTGAAGCAAATACAGAAAGTCATTTAATTATTGGGAAGTTTAGGATTACATATCATCCTGACAAAGTTATGTTTATATACCTGTACAAGAAATTTGTTATCTTGGATTCCTTAATAGTTTTATCAATTTGACCATTAGGTTATCTACAGGGGATGTAGCTATGACCAGTATTTTGTGAAGACTTTTTAGCTTCACCAAAGGCATTTCTATGATAGATTTCTTGCCTTATTGGGCTACATTTAGTATGAGAGCTATATTTATACGACCGAGTGGACTATGTTGCAGAGCTCCAGTTAATGGAAAACAATTGGTTTCCGTATTACATCTAACTATGATGCTAAAATAATTTCAACAGAAATTCAAGATATTACCTGGTGGATGGAGAACTTTAATATAAAAAATGGCAGTCTGTTCCGCAAACCCCCAGTTGATTGTAATATGTTTACAGATGCCCAAGGCAGGTTGGGGTGGATTGCTTAATGACCGTCGAGCAAATGAAACTGGTCATTCACAGAAATCAAAATACATATAAATCAGTACATTTTAAAGTACTTAAGGCTACTTTATTTTGTGGCCAAGCACTAATGCTCCTAAGCATAATGGAGAGCATACATACAAATAACCTCAGACAATAGGACTACTGTGACTTATTTAATTTGTCCAGGTGGGCTGAAGACTAACCTAAACAATGTTGTCTTAATGTTATAATGGTATAACTATATTAGTACCTAGTTCACATCAGGGGTAGATAACTCCAGTGCAGAGATGTATAATTGATACATATACATCAAAAGATTTGATGTTGTAAACAATCCACAAATCTTCATAAGCATTGAAGTATCCTATGTAAAGCAGACATCAGACCTGTTTACTAACCAGTTGAATCATCAATTACCCAAATATGTTTCTTGGGGCCCAGATCATGGAATCCACATGGATGACTGGTTGGCACGTCCACGGTCTAACCCCTGTCTTTGCTATTTTCCTCAAACTTGTCTTGATTAATGACAGAAATCCTAGATGATGGTGTGGAGAAAGCACTCGTTATAGTTCCCAGGTGGAACTCTCAGCCTTGGTTTGCTCAACTCCCTGCCATGCTTTATATTGATATACCAGTGGAACAAAATTGGTTAGTTTTACTCTACCTGGTATTGACAGAAGTCACCCAATGGGTCGCATGCTCAGGTCTGTTGCCTACGATGTGTCTGGGATAACTGTGTCAGGCATTTTAAGCAAGGCTGCACAATATATTGCTAAATCATGGAGGGAATCCTCCAAAAGACAATATCCGTATGTATCGGTATGCATGGCGACTGTGGTGTTTAGGGTGGGATAAACACAATATCTGTGCATCTACTGTAAATGTGTTAAACTTTTTAGCTTGGTTAGCCTCCATCAGTTTGCATAGCATTGTCAATACTCCTCAGTTTTGCGCACTCAAACCATAAAGTGCCCTGGGTGGAATACTAATGCCAAGATTATCAAGCAATTGCTGAAGAGAATTTGAAGCAGCTCCACCCAAGCTTTGTTTAATCATATACTTGGGAAATTTTAGTGGTTTTGTCATATTTATGTACTTTAAACCCAGTGAGTTCTTTAAATTTAACATTATTAACACTGCTGGCATTAAGTGCCCTTGTAACTGCTCAGAGAGTCCAGACTATACATTCCATTAAAGGTATAAGATTATCCTCACATAAAAAACAGTATTTCTTTTCATTTTAATAAATGTCTTAAAAACTACTCTACCAGTGACAAAAGTGAAGATAAGTGAAATTTGTGGAATCAAATTTTGTCCTGTATCTGCTCTGATAGAATATTTAGGATATACAAAATATCGTTGGAAATCTGACCATTTATTCTGGTTTCGTAAAACATTTAACCTGTCTCTACCAATACCATTTTTGTTGGTTGTGCGAAGTGTTAACTTCTGCTGGGATTGATTAGCATATTTTTAAAGGACATTCATTTAGATCTGCATGCACGGCTGCAGCTTCTAGTAAGGTGTTCCTGTTAAAGAAATCTTGAATACAACAGATTGTTCATCCGCAAGGACATTCCATGTGTTATCACAGACTTGTTAATACAGACATTAATGCTATTACCATAGAACTCATTTGGGTCTGCAGTGCTGGGATCCTAATCTGGGATGTTGAAGTTCTTCAGTCTGAGTTGCTACCAATAAGTGAATAAGTCACTTCGATTTTTAACCTTATTTTTATCATTGCTGTCTGTTGTCAGGTAGTTAAACATGCAATATGACCCCGCCAAGGCGGAGGCCATACGAAAAAGAATCCCCCTCTCATCCTAGCATCTCGAAGAGATGTGAAGGATGAGAAGGATTCTTTGAGTATACAGGCCGAAGCCTTAATGGGTCATCTACCCACCTCATTTTTTATTGTATAAGTGTTCCTTCATTTAGTAAGGTTCTTATTGTTCATGTATCTCGATCTTTATGTCATGTTGATAATTATGGCGGACATAAAAGAGACCTAAGTTGAGGTGAATTTAAGAGTGCAATTTTTTATGCATTTGTTCATCAAGCATCACTTTGTAGAGTACCTCCGGGTTTACTGGCAGATCAATGATCTATACTGTCTGTGATTCAGATTGGTTTATCTGAGATTTATTTTCCGAGGTGTCGAATTCGGCTGGGTTTCAAATAGCACTATTAAAAACAAAATGCTCTTGTTAAAAGTTGCATTGAGATTCTAATATCTGTTAATTAAATATATTTTTAATACCCTCCCATATAGTTCCTGCCAACAGACATGGTAAGTTGAAAAGACGGGAACCTTTGGCTTACACTGCCTTATATAGGGCCACTTGGCGGGACTACAAGTTTCTTTAAAGCACATTGTCAGCTGACAGCATGAAAGATTATGCAATATGACCCCTTAAGACTTTGGCCTGTATACTCAAAGAATCCTTCTCATCCTTCACATCTCTTCGTTGGAGAAGGCGCATTTTCAATCACCTCTACTTTCTCCGAAAGTGGATGTATGCCATTTCTGTCAATTCTATGGCCTAAGTAATCCACACTAGGTTTCATAAAGAAACACTTTTCAAATTTCAACCCAACACCATATTTTTGTAATCGTTTAACTCTTACCACGCGGGGACCGTGTATAAACGTTGTGACATATTTCATCACACAGCGGGGACCGTGTTTACACGT
>JAQQZZ010097167.1:0-15989 GCA_030265115.1 Mopalia vespertina | reverse complement strand
CCCCCCCCCCCCCCCCCCCCCCCCCCCCCCCCCCCCCCCACTCAGCGTACACTGGGGCAATCAAATGTTGTTTTAATCTTAAATAAGGAATGTTCAATACTTGCAGAAAATCTGGAAAATACTAATTAATATTTAATTAATTAAGTTTAGGGTTTTACATTGTGGTGTTTTCTAAGGTTGTGTTACTGGTTCGTATTTTACATTTCTGCAATGGTATCAAATTGTTATTATATGAACGTATACTATATTTTATAGTGCATTCATTTAGTTATACTTTTCACTAGTCTGCCCATTTAAAAAATTTGGAAATCATTTTTGTACAATGAAACGAATGAACTGGTGCCGCCATTTTATAAAACCGGAAGCTGCCATACCTCCATGCCTAGCCCGCTTGGTCATAAGCCAGGACCATTTTGAATGTAGTGATATTCGCTAAAACGGCGTAAATTGTGCGGTCGTATAGCCAGACAAATTGCAGCTGTATAAACACACCGGGGCTATATACTATGCTATCATACAGCTGTAGATCAATGCAATTCCTTTTTAAAGATACTAACAAATTTCATTATTCTTGCATCAAAATTTGTTTTCAGTAAAGGTTGACCGGCAATCTTTAAGCAGCTGGATTTTTCGTAACTGTGGCTTAAAGTATGGCGCCGTCTCATGACTGCCTCATAAGATAGCGATGGCGCGGGTTTATCCCAAAGTTCCCAGCCTGCGTTGAAAAGCTAAATAGTACTTGATGGTTACAAAATGTGGTGCCGCATCAATCTGAAAGATTGAATTAGCTCCTCTGTATTTTATTGCAGATATATTCGTTGATTAAATGCTGTTCAATGAAGTCCAGTACTGCGGGACTCACATTTGATTAAAACCGGGAGAGGGCTTACCTCCATGCTTTACGTACAGTCCCCTTGGCCATAAACCTAGTACCATTTTGAATGTCTAAATGTAGTAATATCCGCTAAAACGGCGTAAATTGTGCGGTCATGGCAAGACAAATTATAGCTGTATATATACACCGGGAGTATGCGTTGATGTCATTCAGCTGTACATCAATCCAATTCCCTCTTTAAAGATACCAATCACCCAAATCAAACAAACAAACAAACAAATTATAAAGATACTAACAAGTTAAATCATTTTTAAATGAATAAAATTGTTCAATTGTATGATGACCTTCATAACACATTTTCAAATTTGTATGCACCTTTGGCTTATTGCAAAAGTAGAGCCCCTTCGCCACTTCCTGGTAAGACAGTAATGGTGCAGGTTTATCCCAAAGTTCCCAGTCTGCGTTAAAAAAGCTAGATGGTACTTGATGGTTACAAAATGTGGGACTCACTGTCTCATTTATCCAATGGAACGTCAGTTAAGAGGACACAGCGTAAACACACGTACTTGTCGAAACTTGTTTGCCAGGGCAAGCGCAGAGGAGTAAAATATTGCTAAAGTGTATTCATCCACCTAGACTTCTCACTTTAGTATTTCCATTTCAGAAACTGGTAACTTATCTGACAACCCTTTATGCAATTTGTTACCTGTTGAAACCAATTTCCAATTTATCAATCTTAAAATCGGTTCTAAATTATTGTCCTTGTTTGTGTCCGGGCAGGCGCAAAGGAATTCCCTGTTAAATATTCTTGAGTGTCTGAAAGCAACTGTTTAGTGTATGATATTGTCAGATCTCCATCTGAGCAAAAATAACATATTTGAGGGCTAACGTAGAACTTGTTTCAATCAGGTCAGGTGTTTTACGAATATGTAACACATGTTTAATCTAGGGACCAAAAGTCTGCAACAAAATTCTTCTTCTTATTATTATTATTGTTCACTTAAATGTATCATAGCTATAGTATAGGCTTATATTTCAACAGATTCAAGAGAATCACAAAACACCAGTTACTCTCCAACCTCCCCTGGCGATAAATCAAACAGTTAGACTATTTTAAACATGTCATCTTGGTTTAGACGTTAATTATTCTAGAAAGTTAAATATGTACATTTATAAATGAAGACGGGGAAATGCCGCTTGCCACCACCGGGGTTATATAATAACATAGGCAGTTAAAAACCTTTTCTTAATTATAGCGACAATAACGTCATGGTGTCTGCACAAAACAGCAGAGTATCATAATAAAAAAACTATAGCTCCAAGAGAGAGAGGGGGAGAGAGACAGAGAGATGTCATAATCTGTGATAAGCCAAAGACAGAAGCATCTCACCTTTTCTCCAGGGACGATATTTATACATATATTCTGTTGTAATCGTACAAATTGTAATACAGATATGACGCCTGGAGGCATCCTCAAATAAAAAAGAGACAGCTTTAAATCAAACTTGTTGTAAGCATTTTTTCTGTTTTATTACTAGCCCCGGGTCCTTTTTATTAAAGTAATCAGCATTTGAGATCCCGAATTCTTTAAGATAAAACAAGCCTTCACTGACATGAAGCAGAATCTTGTCATTCGCATTAACAACACATGAGCTCTATTAACTTTGGGCGTGTCTTGTCGCCAGACATATATATATATATAGCCAATTTAGTCTTTATGGCTGTAATTATACGAGCAGCCTTGATGATCATCTTATATAAGTTTACCATATGAATGGACGAACTAATTGGAGTCTAAAGACTTTACCTGGTAGCAATATAATGACTTATCCATGTCACTGCTACTGCAAAAAAAAATGTCAAGCCCTGGTGGTGAGGTCATTCTGAATAGATAAGATCGCTGTTCGTTTGAGTTTATATATTACACACATATGAATTCGGCTGACTAGTTATTTCGATAAGACGGCATCCAGAATTGTGACAATATTCGCATCTAATGTGTATATATTGGAGACACAAATCTAACTCTTAAACCGCAGTTCTTAACGCAAATAAAGCCAGTTCAAATTTTCCCGATACAGAAAAGCCGTGTCACCAGACAACATCGCATGATACTGTACCGGGGATGGCTGCTCTAATGGATATTAGTAGCTAACTAGATTAAATTGATAATTTGAGATAAATCTTCAACAATAGCATTTCGAGCAAACAACAGCTGACAACGCTTTCAGTTTGGGATATTATTTTTATTAAAAAAATTGTATAAAATAAGTGGTAGGTCGATTAGTTTGCGTTACACATTGTCGCCGTGTAGACAATCATCTTTTGGTAGACAGCAACTCTCTTAACGAAATCATAAAGGGAAATACTACATCAAGTATTCTATTTGAGCAATTAAACTCCACAGTTGACAGCACGAATGTCCTTTAAAACACAATGCTCTCAACTGCAAGGCTTAAATCAATAAAACTCATCTGTAACATAAGGTACGTTTAATCTTTCCTGCCTGTAGTGATATAAGTGAAATGACCTGATGTACGGCGGCAAACGCCGATCAAAAAACAACAAAAATAACAAATCTGAAGCTGAAGCTTAGAAGGAGTTTTAACGACAAAATATCACTAGGCTTTCTTGTATCTCCAGGGGAGTTGATCTAAACTGGACCACAATCGCATATTAAATCGGAAGCATGCAAAGCAAGATGTATGATAGAAACACAACTTAGGACAAGAAGAATTCAAATCTGGCCAATCTACAGTGCCAGCTATGGAACATATCCCGTTGAGATTATTCTAATAATATGGGGTCCCAATTCGCCGACAGCAGATTTGACAATTTATAATCAGAATACTGTAGAAGTAGTCCGCCACTGTACTAGACAATCTAACGCATATAACAACGAACACTATTTGATACTAGTCCAAATCCGTAAACCAACAATCCGGACCAAAAACATATCCCAAACAAAAACTTAAACTGTAAAACTTAACATTGTCGGTTTATTAGCAATTTTCAATTCACATTATTTCACTCTGGTCATTTCATGACATAAGAGGTTAACATTACATAACATACAATGTGTTCTGTTCCAGGCGGAGTAGCAATGGCATGTAACAGGTGAAGGATTTATTCTTCTTTTATACCAAGTTCTTGTTTATTTTATCCATATTTACTTGCTTTTGGCGTTTTATGTCTTTCATAATAATATACGCGATTCATTGCGGTTTAGCACATGTTTAATTAAATGAAGACACAGCACCGCACATAAGAGACTGCAGGTAGCACTGATACTTTGCATCCCTCATTATTGACAGTTTTCCACTCTTCTACGATTATTAATAATTGGTGATATTTACCTGTCGGAGAGTGACAGTGTAAAGGTCTAAACAAAAGGTAACACAAATCAAACGTTACTTCCTGTCCAGATGAGAAAAACGGACCTCAGAAAACCTTGAATTTTGACTTTTATCCTTCGAGTTAAGAAATGGCATTGGACTCAAATCGAAAAGAATATTCACTATGACTAACTGCATGTCTTTATTTATTTGCTAGGTGAACATTTTTTATATCTCTTTTTATATCTTTTTATATCGCATGGGTTACCTCTTCTTTACACATTTTACTTTTGCTACAGACACATCTAAAAAATTATTTAGTGTCGTAGGAGAGAGATTATCTGCGCCTACAGCCTTCGTATGCTAACTCACCTGATGTAGGCCATATCCAAATATCTGACGATTGTGACTCCTGTATATTTAGTGGTGTAACTACCTAAGTATTTTTAAGTTACAAAAAAACTTTTCAAATTTTCAAACAATATTTTAAATACGTAAACACATTTTGTTTAACGTTGTATGATCCTAAATGAAAGATTATAAATGGAATTTATGAAATGTCAACACAATTATTTCGCATTTAACTTTTTTCATGATCAAATGAAAGGCTGAAATTTTGCTAAATATTTCTTAACTTTAAGAAATACTTAAGTAGCTTTAGGAATACGGGTCCAGATGTACAAGCGGTGCGTCTCAAACGGGACCGTGTGTTGTAATTACGATTTTTCGAGGGGAGTAAAACTTTGTTGTTCCTCGATATTTGTTGGTCGATTGTATATGAGATTTTACCGCGTAAGTAGGCCTAAGGTTGGCATGTGAGGGCGTGTTGGCCCAATTGGCGATGGAAATCACCCCGATGCAGCTAGCAAGAAACAGTCACAGTTGTACAGGACAATCGAAAGTCGCAAAACGAAAACGCACAAGACATCGGCTGGAGGTTCATCTTTGGCTCCAGGTGCGCAAAGACAAAATGAAACTTTCAGTTACCAATGGTTGTCCGGAAAGAATACACACTATTTATTTATTTATTTATTTATTTATTTATCCGATGTTAGATTAACAGGACTAAATCCCAATAACAGATCATTGGCCAGCATTATTGTGGGAGGAAAACTGGGTAGTAAATTACCCAGAAAACCCACGACCTTCCGCTGGTTGCTGGCATACCAACTTTGTCCGCGGTCCGCGGAATCGAACCCACGACCCCAGAGGTGAGGGGGATATGTGGACCAGAAGCATACACTCTCTAGAGCGTACACTCTAGACCACTCCACCACAGAGTCAATAATATAGCCGTGAAACACCATCTTTAAGTACATTATATGCACATGTGCCACAGCGCAATATTTCTTATCCCTTTCAATCTTACCTGTATCATTACAGTCCTAGGATGAGAAAAAAAAGTTTTTGCTGACGAAAGTAGGGACGGCATTGTATAACTCTCCCTATGCACAGTGAAACTCCATTTACCTCTAAACTCCAGACTGAATTATAATTTCAAAGGCTCACCCCTAGCCCAATTTACATTTGTTTGAATGATGCTAGACCAGCGTATAATGCAATATATCGATATCGTAACGGACGGTATTCTTTCTTTCTTTACACCTGCACGGTTAGAAGCATCATTATGGAGCGCGGGACAAAGGGAGACAATTTATCATGAAGATAACAATAAAACATATTACCTCCCTTAAGTCAGCAGGGCTGCAGCTGTAATACCAGTAATCTATTGTTCTTGGTGTGTCAAAGGAACTACACGTCTTTGAAATAAAACTTTTTTTACTACATTGAAGTCATCCATCTATATCTACTTTACCTTTTAAAATAAGTTTTGCTCTGAAAGTTATTTCCATTTGCACAACACTCCAACGGCTTTCTTTCTTAAGTGTTTGTCTTGTAGCACAAGGTTGTCCGTACATAATAATAAGCCTCGATGTTAAACGTGTTAAGATATGAAAACAGTTAAACGTATTTGTTCCACAAACCCATTGATCATTTAGCTTGTATAAATCATTCACAAAGGTCAGCCCTTGTAAAACACGCGTTTAAGTTTAAGATTGCTTAAATTTGGAACAGTCCGCCCCCAAATCTTAAATCCTCGTTACCTACTGTTCTTTTAAAATGTAATCTATCTACATAGAATATAATTTTATACCCCCTCATATATCTGTCTGTATGTATGTCTGTCTGTCTGTCTGTCCGTCCGTCTGTCCATCCGTCCGTGTCCACACTACCTCCTGTCATCTTCCGAGCTCTATCTCCAAAAGTACTCAATGTATCGAGCTGAAATTTATTTTATTTAACAGCTGGCATATTGGGACTGTGCACTGTTATGATGCTATCCATGTAACATACTTGGAAGGTTGTCTGTTCGTCCATCCGTTTGTTCTTTGCCTCCAGTCTACCTCCTGTCATATTCCGAGCTCTTATCTCCAAAAGTACTCAATGTATGGAGCTGAAATTTATTTTATATAACAGGTGGCATATTGGGGCTGTGTAACTTTCTTGGAAGTTTGTCTGTCCGTCCATCTGTCCATCTGTCCGTCATTTGCCTTCACTCTTCCCCCTGTCATATTCCGAGCTCTAACTCCAAAAGTACTTAATGTATCGAGCTGAAATTTATTTTATTTAACAGCTGGCATATTAAGACTGTGCACTGTCATGGTGCTATTTATGTAATGTTCTTCTAAGTTTGTCTGTCTGTTCATCCGTCTGTTCTTTGCCTTCACTCTACCTGTCATATTCTGAGCACTATCTCCTAAAGTACTCAATATATCGAGCTGACATTTATTTTATTTAACAGCTGGCATATTGGGACTGTGTACTGCCATGGTGCTGTTTATGTAAATTTCTTGCAATTTTGGAGTTCAAACTTGTTTCATTTAACAGCTGACATATTGGGACTGTGCACTGTGATGATGATGCTATTCATGTAACATTCTTGGAAGTTTGTCTGCCATCATTTGCCTTCACTCTACGTCCTGTCATATTCCGAGCTCTATCTAAACAACTTCTCAATGTATCGAGATCAACTTTGTTGTATTATTAAGGCATATAGTGTTACACCTGATTATTGTAATGGTGCTTGAAGAGATTTTTAAATCACATATTCCCCCACGTCTACATATGCATGTGTTTTGGCCCGATTGTGAACTCATAGGCCGTATATTTTTGTATAATATAAAAAAGGGCAGTCAAGTTTAATTATTCTTTCATTTGAACAATTTACAGCCTCAGTGCGGGGGTATCACACTAGTGAGCTTTGCTCACTTTTGCGTTTGTTTTTTTGTGTCTTTTATTGTATACTTTTCTGGGTATATAGAATATACTGTTTTTGTGTTATCTTTTATAGTTATCAAGTCTTGTATTGATAATTAGGTTTGATGAGTGGGTACACCAGCTTCGATATACATTAATTGTTGAACGGAGATACTATTTTGTATATCGGCGTGAAGTCATGTATTGATAATTAGGTTTGATGAGTGGGTACACCAACTCCGATATACATTACTTGTTGAACGGAGACACTATTTTGTATATCGGCGTCAAGTCTTGTATTGATAATTAGGTTTGATGAGTGGGTACACCAACTCCAATATACATTACTTGTTGAACGGAGACACTATTTTGTATATCGGCGTCAAGTCTTGTATTGATAATTAGGTTTGATTAGTGGGTACACCAGCTCCGATATATACATTACTTGTTGAACGGAGATACTATTTTGTATATCGGCGTCAAGTCTTGTATTGATAATTAGGTTTGGTATATACGTTGATGGTATTGTTGACAAGCACAAGAATAAGGGAGACAATCTATGATATGGTAAAATGGAAAATATTATGGTGGTTACTTCCCTTTAATTGCTGTTGTTTGTAGTTGTAATCTTATTCTACCGCAAAAAGCTTCACCATTAAGCAACTACCTGTTTTTACTTGTAAGATTTGGCTTGTGTGCAATAATGTTCATATTAAAGGATTCTGATTTCAGGCGAACCTACATGTTTTATTCAATTTCCCAGGGAGTGGGAATATTTTCATTCAAAGAACTCCTCCTACATTAGACGCCAACTCAGTTATATCCATTTAAGGAAAATTATCTTTAGAACTGTTTCTTACAACATTATCTGCAACTTAGCTATTGATTGGATAAGCGTACATTCATGCAGTAACTGGCACACATCCACAAACATAAATGTGATTCGAGCATAGTACGCTGAAGGGAGATAATCTGAAAAGCTCTCTTGATCAATCAATCAATCAATCAAGCAAACACATGCCTTGTGGGTGGTGTCAAACATTGGGTGGACATGCTGTCATATAAGTGAAATAACCGGAGTTTAAAAGCAATTATACAAACCAACCAACAGAATCAAATAATAGTTTGCTGATTAAGTTTATAATATCTGATCGGTGTCCAGTTTTAAAGTCTTGGCATTAGTTCACTCCACTGAATGGAAATGGCAATGAAGTCGATAAAAGAATAAGACACATGGACGAGTGGCTGGTATGTGGTTAATTTAATGGAGTCCCCTGGCGTTTTGACCATAAAACAAACTTTTGCTGATTTAGACAGTCACGAGTAAGATAGTTTTTGGTGCATTCTTTTATTATCATTAAACATTACAATCAAGATATGTTTTGCTTAGTGTTATAAGAGTTGTACACTTACTCTTGATTATTATTGTGGTGCAATAATAACATATAACCGGTGTACTTGAAGAAATAGATTGTAACAGCGTGGAGCCAAGAACTCGAATTGTGTGGACATTTAGAATCAACCATTTAAACACCCCCTTCTATTACGTTTGGAGTTGATTGATTTACACTGTACAGCCCGAAACTTGTTGGCCTTCCATAATCAAGTGCGTGTCTGTAACATAAAGATTTAGGCATTGTAAGCATCAGGCAAAATCATGTAGATGAAAACGAAACGTAAAAAAGTATTTGTGTAAACATGGAAGAAAACAAAAACGACGGGTTTCACAAAACATGCACGATTTTTAGTTCGAATTTATGAACAATTATTTAATTATAATAATATTCCAGTTGTAACACAAAACATCAAATCTTGAAATCACTGAATTCAGAAAAGTTATAACAAAACAAATATGTTAAAACGATGCTCCTCTCTGCATTAAAATGCTTATAGATAAAACAGGCATCATTTCTTGTGCTGAATTATGCTCTCTAATTTTCTAATCGAGCTATATCCATTTTATAACTGGATCTCAAACATTGGGTATTTCTTAAATTACAGTCTAATTCACCCAAGCGGCCATGTCGTGTTACTTTAATCCCTAAACACAAGAGCTCCACACATATTGACCAATCAAATATCTTTCTAGTCAAACTATGGGGCCTACGCCACGAGACCTATGAGTCGACTGTTTATGGTAAGGTTTACATTTGACAGTTCACACATGTTATTAACCCGTAACACACCAGAGTGTAAGTCGCGTGACGTCATTAATAATGTTGGCCCCGCCCAAAATGTCAGCTATACCAGTGGTCGTTGGTAGATATATACTTGTAAGTTGTAACCCTCGCGTGATTTTATAAAAGAAAGAAACGATAAATCGATATCATATTTAAGTATGTTTAATGGCAACCTTTCAAGAGGTTATTGCAGCCAGGAACATCGCTTAACAAACTTGACATGTCCACAAATTAATTGTAAATCAACAACAAAACGCTCAAATCAGAATTACACCCGCATTTGAAATAGAAGAGCAAGAATCTTAATATGTGATAAATAATACTTACAGTGGTATAAGCCATGTGAAGTGAAGTGATGTCTATGGACTAGAAATTTGGCAAAAGTGTATCATCTCCCTAAAACAGAATTCATACGAAATATAATGAAAATTTAAGAGATTGACTTACGTGTATATCATTCGATAGGCTAATATGTAACAAGTGTTTTCAGCTTTGTATGTATAAATCCAATTTGAATGCAAAACAGGAAACATCCGCTCTGTAATATAGTTTTGGTTTATACAAATAAAGCATTACCTACTGTTACGCAGAACCTTCAGACAGAATTTAACTTCATTTCTATGTCAAATGCTACAACTTTATCACAAGTATGCTTAGTATGTAATTGGTCTGGGTAGTAAAATTTGTGTATTTTTGTCCTTTTTCTTTAAACCATTTCCGAAACATCATTCTTCACCCACCCCCCTGGCATGCCTTCAAGTGAATCAAATAACAGCACGTGGCCCGTAATCCGCCAAATAAAAAGTTCCAGTAAACCCAAATATTATTTGGTCATGTAACATAGCTAAATATGTATTCGTCGCAATGTTGCAGTTCAGTTATGTCAACTTGCTAAGGGACAGATAGTCACAGTGTTTTGATATTTACCTTTACATTTTGTTGAAAGCTGTAAGATGTAAAGTTGTTATTTCTTAGATTGGTACAATAACACAGCTTGAAAATGGCTAGAGGAAGGCGCAATTTTAAACATCCAATCAAATTCCTCTACCAGCTTATCTATATCATCATAAAACTGTGATTGTTTCCAGACAAAGTTATTCTACATACAGCCTTTATAATATGACTGCAGCTTTCGATACCACATACCCACATAATCAACTGCAGTCTCCCCCCACCAATGCCATCACCTAATTGATATCCTTTGGAATGTATCGTCTTAATCCTAGCCACTAACGGAAAATGCCCCTGACTCTATCATCGGTTTTAGAAAAATAATTTTGATTTCTAAAAAGCCGCTGGATCATGAGCGTAGTTGCTCTGAGGGGCCGAGCACTTCAGGGCAACATAAAGTTTTTTTCCGAATCGCCCGCAACCTTCCGTAAAGCACAGAGTATAACATAGCAAAATATAATGACTTACCCTTCCTCCAGCGTGTTGAGCTCGTTCTAAAGCAGCAGCCCTTTTCTCTGGGCTCTTAATCTAAGAAAGTAGTATAATAAAAGCAAATATTATTTGGTCATGTAATATAGCCAAATATGTATTCGTCGTAAAGTTTCAGTTCAGTTATCTCAACTTACTAAGGGACAGATAGTCACAGTGTTTTGATATTTAACATTACATTTTGTTGAAAGCTGTAAGATGTAAAGTTGTAATTTCTTAGATTGGTACAATAACACAGCTTGAAAATGGCTAGAGGAAGGCGCAATTCTAAATATCTAATCAAATTCCTCTACCAGCTTATCTATATCATCATTAAACTGCGATTGTTTCCGGACAAAGTTATTCTACATACAGCCTTTATAATATGACTGCAGCTTTCCATACCACATACCCACATAATCAACTGCAAATCCCATCACCTAATTGATATCCTTTGGAATGTATCATCTTAATCCTCGCCACCCACGGAAAATGCCCCTGACTATATCACAGGTTTTAGTAAAATAATTTTAATTTATAACAAGCCGCTGGATCATGAGCGTAGTTGCTCTGAGGGGCCGAGAAAATCAGGGCAACTTTCCGTAAAGCCCAGAGTATAATATAGCAAAATAATGACTTACCCTTCCTCCAGTGTGTTGAGCTCTTTCGAAAGCAGCAGCCCTTTTTTCCGGGCTCCTAATCTAAAATAGCAGTATAATAAAGGCAAATATTATTTGGTCATGTAATATAGCTAAATATGTATCCGTCGCCACATTGCAGTCCAATTATCTCAACATATTACATAATATTGCCATCACTAATATCTAACAAGACATAAACGTGATCTACTATATTTTATCAAAATATAATAATTATAGAAGAAGGTTTGAGTGTTACACGATTACTAACCTTCCTTTCATAAGGTTCATAGTGCCCAAAAGAAGCCCATCTTTTCTGTGTGCTTTTAATCTAAAGTAAAGTGAAACAACAAATGAGTAATTATACAATCAAGTAATAACAAGTTTTGGTACTATTGCATTTGTCATAAAACTTATGACACTCTTTAAATGCTCATACTTTTTTAAGAATAACCTAGCTTTGAAAAATTAAAATTTTATTAAATTTTGAATGCAGTTTATTTTAACAAACACCAGATTAAATTGCTCATAGCAGATTATAGATGGAATTTCAATATGGCGTGAGGTCGCAGCTGATTAAATTTTCCGCTTACTGTTAGGCAACCGGCCCCTGGAGTCTAACAACAGGAACAGACGATGAGTTCAACAAGGTCAAATCAACCTACAACACTTCTCTTGTCTTAACCTTCCCACCTCCCATAACTTAACCCGTTACATGATTTTAGACAAGGCAAACCTATATTAAATTTAGTTAAGTCATGGTGCATATCATTTACCTGAACGCAGCCGCCACATAAATAATTTATGTATTTATACAAGTATGTACTTACACCACTTGTTTTCCAGGCTTCCCTCGGGTCAGCTGCTCTTTTGAGTCTATACCTGAAGACATCTTCAATCTGTGAGATAATATGTTAAAGCAAAACAATCAAATGAAGAAGGGTAATGGTGAACATCACCTTCAGTTATGTAAAAACATTTATTGTATCCAACGTCTTCATATTTTCCAAGAGAATCTTCAAAAGTTTGTAAAACAGAAAGATGTTTTTATACATTAATGTGTTTATAGCATGTCTTAGCTTATAAATGTACCTATAGGATACAATAGACATATTTCCAACTCAATCTTACGCGCAGGTACCTTTTTAAGAGATGTGTAGGTAATCCATAACAACTCTTGACAACAACAGACTTAGAAACCTGTCTCTGAGAATTTATCTATAGAACATGATAACATTGGTTGTTTTTTCAACGACATCTCTGAGCTAGCGATTAATGTTTAAAAACGTATATTACATAGAATAGATAGTGGCCTAATCGCATATACAAACTTAAATGACAGCCTTTAGTATGAAGAAAATGTGCGTAATTGTAAGTTACGCCTCCACAGTTTATATAGAGGTCTCAATAGATTTGTGATAAATCTTACACAGTCGATCTCGGTCTTTTTAGAACAAAAAATAAGATTCTATACCTTCTGAAGATGTATTTATCTTCGCTTTAAAACTCCCAAAGGGAACAATTAACTATTCATCGACACAAACATACTCACGTCTTTTTCTTGAAATTCTCTACGGTCGTTATTTCGCTTAGATCTGAATACAGCGTCATCCGTAATCTTTGCGAATATATTTAAAAGACCAAAAACAATCCATAAGTAATAATGTTTGCATACGTTATACAACATATTTAAATCGCACATATCTAAAAAAAGCGACGAATATTACTGTTAACACATATTTATTTATATAAGACAGCCTATACATGGGTCTCGAAAGAGAGAGGGGGGGGAGGGGGGGGGTGCTTAAGTGTCAATTATTATTGCCAATGTCATCGAGAATGTTTTCCGTCACCCATGAGAATGGCACGCCTCTATGGGAGTGAAATTACATTAACTAACAAACAAACTGATACAAGGCAGCTTATGCATGGCAGAAAATTCGAATAAGCTAAATTGCCTAGTTGATATGGTTAAGTCGATCCACTCATGGTTGCAAGCTGATTTATTTTCTACATTTATGAAATACTAATAAGAATAAATATACTCACAATAATTCCATTGGACGTTTTCGGAGAAGGATAGACAAGCTAAACAGGAAACATGAAAATACGAAACAATAAGATATATACTAATATCCTATCAATACAGCTAATATGTATCTTAAAGTGGTATTAAAACATTAGAAACAGTTTCTACAAAGTGCATCAGGTAATTGTTTGTTTGCTGTTCTACGCCATACTTAACGCTGCATCACTTCTGTGACGGCGTGTCAGCCCGTAAGGTGAACGTCACCTGACCAAGTTAAAGTGATAATAAACAACTAACAATATACAAATCTTGGCACAATATTACAATTAAGGAAATTAAGAATGAATGATGTCTCAATCTGTTGACTGCTGACTATGGGAGATATCAATATATATGTATATTTTTACCACCAATTTTTATTTGCAGATAATCATTGCAACTGTAATTAGAACACTTGTCTCATTTACTTTCGTTTCTGATTTCTTCTTCGACGCGTTCTGATATATTACTTTGCCCAAAGTAAGATAGATGTGCAGTCGTATATCAAATAAGCTGCAGTAAACTTATCGCAGATTCTACTCTCCGGTATCGCAGAGGAAGAGGCACTGTGGAACTGACTCTTATCGGCGCAATGAATAAGACGGTCTTGGTGGAAACATTCGATTGCAAGATAAAATCGCACAACATTTTTAACCGTCAAACATATGATAGCGCATTATCCATTTAACGTCAATAACCAAGCGTGTAATACCTTTTACAAATTTAAATTATAAACACGTGATTGATTGTTGATAATATAACAGCAACTTGGCGGAATCTTTCTATTTCTATTTATTTGCATATAGGAGTGTAAGGCATCAAAACAATTACAAGCTGTCAGTTTAAATTCATCATCTGTAACTGCTTGGAAAAGTATTTTCAGTTTTCAAAGGGGGGCTTTTAATTCTGCCATATACAACTTGAAGAATATATACCAAACAAAGCCAAATGTGTTTGATACATGTATCTTAAAGCGTTATGACATTTAATGAGGAACACGATGACATCACACCATGTTGCACGTCGAACTATGTTCCATCAATTTAATCTGGTCTTTGAAAATAATTGTCCCCTGGCTGCTGCAATGTATAATGTCTGTAGTTTTCCCTCAAATGTGCTAATTTCTATTTTATAAAATTCATTTTAAATCTTTTAATGGCTATCAGTGGTTCCTAGGTAGCCTATATGTATGTATCATTTGTAGTGTAGCATTTCAACTGTTAGCAACATTTTCTCGCGGGGCACATAACAACTGTGATTAAGATATATTGAGAAACTTGACTATGAGAGTTGATATAGAGCATAAAGCCATTCAGGGGAATTTATAAATCGACATCTGAGTATCTACGTGATAATAGATTTTTGTTAAAAAATGTTGTTGACAGGATTTGATTTTGCATCAACCTTTGGCTGATCATTTCAGTTTTTTTCGCATGGTCCAATTACCACAGAATGAATTTACAGTTAGTAAAGATTGATACTTGCGAAATAATTATCATATCCTTGGAATTTTATGATTATTTTACAGTGGATAAATGTATCGTTCCATAGTTGGGCGCACATGTTATTTTAATAGGGTAATCCATAAGAAGGGGTCTTTACTTTTCGTACCGACACACTTGCACAGTTAGTGTATCCTAAAAGTATAAAGACCCTTCAGATGATAAGACAGACATGTTGTCAATTTAGAATGTAGTAACCTTTGGGGTTCACCTTGGAACGAATCCAGATCAGTCGATAGTGGAGGTATCACGAATCTACGATTCAACTGCTCGCTAATTGGTCGCGTCAACCAAACTACGATTTATTTCGCAACGGATTATTGGAAAAGCAGCGTGCTAAATATCCGATGCCAGCATATTGTAGCTTGTATCAAACAGAATTTATCGGTGCAAATATGGCCATACCCGACATAGCTGATTGGTCATTGCTTGTCTAATGTCGCCAACGCAAATTCTTCTAGAAAATTTACAAACCGCATTGTAGTATATCAGTTCTAAGAACTCAGCAATCATGTACTTCACTACTTTAAGCTGGCACTTTCTTATTGCCTCATTGAACTAAGACTCATCGATGGGAGACATTAGTTTTTATTCAGTTGTACATGTAACTCTTAAAGGGAAAGGCAACTGTTTTTGGACCTAAACTTATTATTTTTATTGCATATTCTCAAAAAAAAATCTGTATTGCACTTGCATTCGAGTAAGCATAGCCGTTAATTAGTTATCTTAACAGGCGGGACTGACGTCATTGTTC